>VZRL01003256.1:0-261849 GCA_013397895.1 Origma solitaria
CTTAAGGGACATCCCTCCACACTCTCCACCTGGGACCACAGTGTCAGAGCTGTGTTTTGAAGAGCACTGCACTAGGACTTCCTTAAAATAAAGCTTCAATAAATATTTTCAATGAAAAAAGTCCCCTCTTCCTTCTGCAACTACTTTAGGCATAGAAACCTACATACAAATGTTTTTTTGTGCGTTGACATAAAACCCTCAAAGTGAGACTAACTTTCTGGTTTTCCTTCTCTTCAGTTAATCAAATTTGGTTTGTGTGTTTTTTAGGTCTCACTCTGTTTCCTGGCTGGCTCCCCTCTCCCCTTTGGAAATGGGTAGGAACACCAAGTTCTGATTGTGTGATAAGTTTCAGGGTCATTCACCCACATTCCTTTTCTCCTCCTGGTCCTTATAGCCAAACTGCAGAGCAGTGCCAGAGCTTGTAAGGACATTTTCAAATTCCCTGCAAATATCTGAGCCAGCAGCGTGAGGGCTGTACAAGAGAAACGAGCGTCCTTGTTTCCTCCTGCTGGCAACGAGGGTAAGAAGCGGTTTTGATCAATTACTAAATATTTTTCCCTGATGAAAAGCAGTAATACTTAGTAAAAACTGAGTAATACTTAGGCTGAGATTAAAATCGAAGCTTCACTTGCGCCATATCCCTCCATGGTATGGGGTAGCAGTATTTTGGAAATGCCCTACCTTAATGACAACACAAAGTATTTTTTGGGATGTTTTGTAACAGTTTGGGGAAGATGCCCAGCAGTGCTGATGCCTACCTGAGTGTCCTCCACTGCTGCCAAATCCTGCTCATAAAGAATGGCTTTAATGAATGGGAAATTTTCAGAGACATACCACTATGAAAGCCTTTCAAAATACTTTTTTCTCATTCCAGTTTTTCTCTTGGACAGACCGCAGGCCCAAGGCTTAGATAAGCTGCTGCTCATGGGCACATTGCTCTGTTTCTCCCTTGATCTTAAAAGCCGTCTTCATTCAATCACAGAATGGTTTGAGTGTGAAATGGGCACAGCACCTGTGAGGCTAGTGAGAAAGAAAAGGAATAGATTTTGTTTAAAAAGAGGAGTTGAAGAGGTGAGGTAAAGCAGTTGACTGTTGCTGTTCAGCAGGGCCATGTGCAAAATCTGCTTTCCTGGACTCTTCCTGGAAGCGACAGTGCTGCGGATACAACTGGTAAAGCTGGTTCTATGCAGTTGCTGTGAGACTTGATAATTAATAATCTCATTTAGAAACACTTTATGTCTCTTGGAGAGCTGGAAAATAATGGAGCAGCCTGGCAAGGTAGGCATATGTTTATTGCCATGGTCTTAAAAAAAAGAAATTTATAATAGATCCAAACAGTCATCTCTTGACCCCAAGTATTTTCTTACATATAAAGATAAAATTAGACTTTGTTCCTCTATGAAAATGCAAATGGAAACTTTCACTAATCTCTGAAAAAAGCTTGTTTCTCAATGCATGTTCTTCCTTGATATGCTCCAGACTGTGCATTCATAGCATGTTGTCAGCATGAGATCTTACAAATACGTACACCTTTGACCAAAAAAAAGTGTATAAATCAAGAGTCTGTGCAATTATGACAATGACTAGTTTTATTTATTTTAGTATGCAAAATCATGTAAACAGTAGTATAAAAGTGGTTTTGGTTTGGTTTTTTTTCTGAGTCCTGTGATCCCTCCCAGGCAGATTTTTTTATTTGTGAATGAAAGGCTGAAGTCCTATTGGTGGCAAAGGAAAGAACAGACCTGCACACAACCTTTGAGAAACAGGGAATGGGAGAGGGATCTCTGGAGAGAGAATGATAGAATGGTTTGGGGTGGAAGGGACCTTAAAGATCACCTAGTTCCAATCCCCCACCTAGATCATCGAGTGAAACCTCCCACCCAGCTCTCAAAGCATCAGCCTTGAATTTGTCAGGATAGAACTGACTGCATTAACAGGTCTGTTAGTTGTTACAGCAAGTACAAAGTAGGGGAACAGTGATGATATTGATTTTTTCCCAGATTCAGTGGTCTGAACATGAGATAATTTAAATTTGCTGTGAGGACCATTGGTGTGGATGTGGCTGCATTTTGGGCAGTTAGTGGTTTTCCCATTCAGCATTCCTACACCTTTAGCCTGTGTACATTGAGACAGTTGTGCTCTTTCTCTAGCACCATTGAGATCCAACCCCTGTAACCTGAGCAGCTTGTGCTGCCCCTTGGGAGAAAATGCTGTGCCATCGAGAAAGTGACTACGAATTAGGAAAAAAATGTTTCTGTTGAGTCCCTACACAGCATAGAAAAACTCAGTTTTGTGGTGTCAGAGCAGTGGCTCCAGGCAAGGTAATTACAGCAGGGTTATTATTTTTTCCCTACCTTTGCAGCAGCAGATTTGATTAGGCATCTGGGGTATTGCTTTGACAATAGTGAATAGCAGAACCTTATTCCTTTTAGGTCTTTACATAGAGCCAATCAGTCTAAGAAAATGCGTATTTAGATAACATGCCAAAAAATGATTATGTCTAATACTGAACTTTTTGTATCCAAAGAAAAATAGAAAATTCCACATTAGAAAAAGACCTGTTCAACTTTATAACGTTGTCATTTATATCAAGCCAGGCCGGGAAACTATGCTAAGGATAGGGTCAAATCAAATTAAACAGGACAAAAATTAAAGGAGAAATGCAGTTAGTGCTCTTGTTCTGGTCCCCTTTGTACTGGGGTATCCAACCCAGTTTGAGGATGAGCCTTCTTTTAAAGCCTTTGTCCTCGTGACTGCATCCAGATCTTTGTGGACCAGCATTTACAAATCTTACATAGACCTTTTAAAAAGCTCATTTGTGTTTGGTCAGGCTGTAGGTTTATTCCATTCATATTCGAACTGTGCAAATCTTGCCATGGAAAAAGCCTTCCTTGAGAGAGGTGACATTCACTACTGTGAGAGTCCTCTTGTTACGAAATCCCCTTCAGCTGACTGGCAGAAATAACCCCCTTTCCTCCAAAACACAGAAAACTGAGGCAGACACCCCAAACCCTTCCCTTCAGGCAGGACTGTAAGCCTTAGAGTGGAGATTTAACAAACTGCTCTAAGAACTTCATGACAGCTGAATTACGCAAAAACTGTCATTCCTGTTCACATGCTGGGTGTATAGATCAAGAACAGCTCATGCTGAAACCATCTCACAGACCCGGTGTGCTGGCCAAGCAGAAATATATTTATGTGGAATACTTAAAGTGCAAAAAAACTTTGGAAATGCTGCGTATTTCTCCTGTCACCCAGTGGTTTTTCTAGCTGAAAGCTGTGAAACGGGCAGAGTTCGCAAGGAGTGGCCGCATCTCTTTTTCTCCAAACTGATGTGGTCGAGGCAAAAAAAAAGAAAATTCACAAATTGTCCTGAACAGCTCACGAGGACTGGAGTTTGAGGAGAGGCTTGGGGAGCTGGTCCCAGAGCCAGACCCAGCAAGCCTTGACAGGGGTGTGTGGCGATCGGAAGGGACAGCTGTGTGTCTCCGTGCTCGGCTGTCCCCCACGGCTGCAGCTGTTGGAGGAGGAAACGATCCCGGGTCGGCAGAGTGGGATAGATTAAATAAACCCCCCTGCCACCCCCGCTCCTGCTTGCTTGGTAAAAAATAGTTGTGGCCATTTGTTATCCCCCTGTTGTGTGCTTCCCTGTTGGTTGTTGAAATGCAGCCCAGACAGGCAACTGCATCAAAAGAAGTGCCACCAGCAGGTCGAGGGAGGTGACTCTCCCCATCTTTCCTCGTGAGACCCCACCCAGAGTACTGGGTGTCCCCAAAACAAGAAGGATGTGGAGCTGTTGGAGTGAGTCCAGAGGAGGCCATGGAGATGCCCAGAGGGCTGGAGCACCTCCCCTTTGGAGACAGGCTGGGAGAGCTGGGTGTGTTCAGCCTGGAGAGGAGAAGGCTCCAGGGAGACCTCATTGAGGCCTTTCAGTATTTAAAGCTTATAAAAAAGGACGGACAGTAACATTTTTATATGGGAAGATAGTAATAGGACAAGGGGCAGTGGCTTTAAACTGAAAGAAGAGAGATCTAGATTAAATGTTAGGAAGAAATTCCTCTATGTGATGGTGGTGAAGCACTGGAACAGGCTGCCCAAAGAAGCTGTGGATGCCCCAACCTTGGAAGGTTTCAAAGAGAGATTGGCTGGGGCTTGGAGCAACCTGGTCTAGTGGAAGGTGTCCCTGTCCATGGCAGAGGGTTGGAACTGGATGATCTTCAAAGTCACTTTCAACCCAGACCATTCTCTGACTCTGTGACAGTTGGGACTGTCTGTGGTCCCAGCTCCCTTCACAAAAGGCATTACTTGATTACATGTGTGATCCTGCTGACAGTGACAGTGTGGCCAGGATCTGTCCATCCACACGAGAGTGGGAAAGTTTTGTCTCTTTAACCTCTTTGCACCACCCCTTCAGTTTTCTGGAAGACCTTAGTATTCACAGACTCAGAAATTTTCAGCGCAGTTTCAACAGTCTCCTGTACCTAGGGGGTATTTTGCTGGAGTAATCATTAGGCTTATGTTATGATTTAAAAACTGGTGTGACTAAAGTGCCTGGGAAAGGGGAAAGACCAGCCACTATGAAAGGGAATATGGATAATGCAGGGGTAAGGGAGACCCTTCACCATCAGCTTTCCCATCCTGCCTTACACTGAGTGGAGAGAAATGCAAAGTTGTGAACTGGACTAAAATTAAACCATGTTGGTCTGTTAACTTCTTGGTCACAATGCTGATGCTAATATTTAGCAATTTTTTAAAGCTATTTTTTTAAGAAGGGAAAATGGGGCCTTAACTAAAAGTAAATGTTTGGTTGAAAGCACAATTATTTCTACCTTTCCCAAAAAACAAATTTGCTGGAAAGAAACCATATGGACTTTGAGGCTTGGTGACTTAATGGAGCAAGGTGATTAGGAAAGACTCCTTTCCAATTGACAGAGTTGATCAAACTAATTTTGTTCTTAGCTTATGGTTCTGGTGATGAGTCTTCCAAGCGCTGGACTGAAACTGCCATGCTCAGTTCTTCAAACCCAAATCACAGGCTAGACCTTCACATTCCTATGGGTCTGGCCTCTCCCTGAGTCTAGGTCAAGACAGCAAAAACCTCACCACTCCCTTAACCACCCTTTCCTTCATGACAGAGCTCCTCAGGGAGAGCTTCTGGTGCATTCTTCCTTTCCTTGTCCATTCTGCAGACTTTTCTCTATGCATGGGCACAGTGCAGCCCATGGGCAGCTGGGTCTTCCCTGCTCCTCTTACACCATGTTTCCCTCCATGCTGAGCCAAACCCTCCTTCTGACATTGGAGTTGCTGGGTTTGGTGTGGGTTGCATCGAGAGCATGACCTGGACTTGGGCCATGGCCTTCCCCTTCTCCACCATGGCTTGAGACCTCTTCAAGGACCTGATTTGGTACCTCATCCTGTCGGTTTTGCAATCTCGTCTGGATGCTGATTATGCTCCAGCCAGTGAGGCATGTGTTGGCATGACTCTCTTCTCAGAGGGGATTGTTGTCACCATCCTGCTAAAATCCCAGCTGGGCTGGCAGGGGATGGAGCATAGTGCATGTGCCAAAACTGTGTTTTAGTAGAAACCAGGCTGTGGAAATTGGCTCAGAAACTGTCTTCTCCAGGGCATTGGTCCTGTCTTTCGCCTTGGTGAAGCCTTCCTTCTCTTTTTGTCTAATCCTCCCACTTGGTCCATTTTCTTCTTGCTTCAGGTGTTGTTTGTGTGCAGATGAAGGGACCACCTTTAGCTTTGCAGGTCTGAAGCCAGGGAGAGCAATGCTGATCAGCTGGAAATTATTCTGGTGTAGCCAAGCCCAGGATTTGGCCACGTGTCATTTATATCGATTTGGCTTTCTTCACCTCTTGGCCACTTTCTGAGCACACTTGTCACAGGGCATGTTAGAAATAATTCCCCCAAAATGTCACTAGTGCAGGACCCTGTAAAACTGATGTCATGATAACATTGCTCTCATATTCCTTCGATATAACCTGTGTTCCTTTGCTCTTTTTCCCTGTGAAATTGTAGTAATATTGGATTTGGTCTCTGCTACAGCACAGGACTAGCAGATTTTCTGTGGGATCAAAACCTAGACATGGTCTTCACTTTGTTTTCTGCTGGCAGCTCCTCTGAAGATTTGACTGGCTCCAAGCAGTTTGCTGATGGCTTCCTGTAGGAGAAGAATGTGGGGTTTTGGCAAATTAATTCCAAGGCCATGAATCCATAGGAACCCCGAGTCAGACATAGGCTTTCTTTTTGAGGTCTGTAGAAAACATAAATGTGCTTTTTTTCCAAACTCTTAGCATGCTTCTGGGTTCTCAGGGTACCAGTGTGCCAACATCACCTCAGGAAAAGGTGGGCAATTTTGAAATCAGGGGACAAGCCTTGAGAAGAGGATGAAATGGTGGGCTAAGTCTTTATGATTCTTGAAAGTTTTCAGGATTTCTTATCCCATTTCTGGGGCATTTTCATGGCAATATTAGTTTTAATCACATCATCAGGTTCTTACTGGAATACAGCTGGTTTCCAGTTTATGTTCAGCAGATAAATCTCCTCCAGTACGGAAAACCCAGAGGTCTGACCAGCCATGAGATTTCATCTGAACCACTCCCTAAGCTGTAGGTGACATTTCTGATAGGCATATTTCCTTTTCCTGATGTAATCAAGCAGCCAGAGGTTACAAAAAATCACACCAAAATCTGCCTTCTCTCTGTAACAAAGGTCAGATGATGGCATGGGCTCTATCAAATCTCTGCATCACCAATTCCTCCTTTCCTGTTGTATTTGCTCAGCCCTTCAGGCCAGCAGGTGAGTGGATGGTTCCCAGGGTGAAGGCTCTTCCAGGAGGCTTCATTAGAGCCTTCCTGGCTTCAGGCTTGTCTGAAAAATGAGCACATCCATATCCCTGAGTACACAGATGTGTGTGCCTACAGTTTGGGATGGCTTTGTTTTGGTTTTTTTTCCTTTATTCAGCCCTTGGGGACATCTGGTTAAAGTGTTTGGCTGTGGCTGACAAACGGATTGCTGGTATGGAAGAGAGCAATTCCAATTAAGCTAATTAAATATACCTGTTACCTCTCATTTGCGAGAAACCATCCCGGGAAAGGTATTGTCTTCTAAATATTTATGCTATGTTTTAAATGGATTCTCAGGGTAAAATTGAGAAATGAGGGGGTGTAAAATTAATAGCTGCAGCATATTTTCCTCTAAAGTATCATGTAAAATGCATGAAGAGCCCCAGAAATGGACAAAACAAGGAAGATTTCTCCTCCTGTTTGTGGCTGTGGTTTCTCCATGGCTCTCCGTGTTGCTCTTTGTGCCCACTCAGAGGTACAGATTGAAGATGTGGAGGTGAAATGCAGCAGTTGTTGCACTGTTGTTCCCTGCCCTGATGCAGGATCTGAACCCAAAATCTCTCACTGCACAAGCAAGCACTGCAGCTGCAGCACCCTCGCTCTAGTGGTGGGTGCTTTCTCCCAACATTTCTTCCTTAGAAAGAGACCTGAGGCTCTCAGCTTGGGAAGAAAGAGCTGCAGAGATAATTTAGCATCTGAACTAGAGAAAGGAGTGGGACTGCAGCCATTTCCCTGTGTGTGGGGTTGCCTTGAGCCCACAAAGAGCAGATTCCTGCTAGCACCAAATGGTTTATTTTTCTCCCCCGAATTCAGGGAGGACACCCCAATTCCAGTCTCTGAGTGAGCTGGTTGAGGCAAGTGCCTACATTATAACTGCAGTGTCATATGCTTTGAATTTCACCTGCCGTACGTCCAAAGTGAAATGTCAGTCGCATCATTTCCCAGGTTTCTGCCCAGTGGTTCCTCAGCCTGGAAATGCCTTCTCTGGCAGGAGTGAGAGGTGGGACTGGGTCCATGTAAAACCTGCTGGGTAGAGGGGGTGAACCCCAGCTCATTTATGGCTTGGAGCCTGTCCTTGGAGCTCAGCAGAGGCTGTAATTCTGAAACTGCTGCTCCACGAGCACAGTCCTCGCCAGTCTGGGCTTGTGGCACAGGAATCAGTGACGTTGGCTCCTCTAGCAGAGGAAGAGCTTGTAGCTACAGGTATCTGCACACACGCATTCACACTCTCGTTCTTTCCAACCTGAAAATGAACGAAAGGCAAATGCCATCCCACCGGGAGGGATTGCTGTCAGCACACTCTGTGCCCTGCAGGTCCCACGGTGGCACTGCTGGTGACACGTTAAAGCCAATGGAGAGCTTCTAAAGCCTGCCCTGCATTGCTCTGCTCTCTCTTCCCTCACTCTGTGCTCCGAGACACTCCTGGCAGGCTCAGCATCAGGGCGGCTGAAGGATGGCCAAAGAGGTGAAGGTCAGCAGCCCAGAGGAGTAAAACACAAGGCTGGGGCCGCGTGGGGGAGGGAGTGAACTTCTGAATTTAGGGACATTTGGAAACAATTTCCTTAGCACTTTGCAATGTGGCAGATGGGAGGGGGTTCCCTGTCTCTGTGCTCCCCCCACCAAACACCTGCTGAGCCCTTCAGAGGTCCCCAGGACTGGAAATCGCTTTATCACCAGGTCAGGCTGAAGGAGCTGCTGGGCTTGGGGTGCTTACAATGAAGGTAGTGTCACCAACGCCAGTAAACTTGCCAGATTCAGCAGAAAAGCTTCTTGGAGCCTTATCTTAAACAAAGCTGCAGTTTAGTGATCTGAAATCATTAATCAGGCTAATTGCAGCTCATATTTATTGGCCTGTACCTGCTGTGTAGCCACGAACAGCTGAACACACTGAATTTATCAGTTGAGTAATTGTCCCTGATAAATGAATTGCCTTCAAAAGAAAACAAGTGATGCCAGCAATCCATCATCAAAATGTCTGCGGGAAACCATTGGATGTGTTGGTTTCATACAGGCACAATCCTACTTGGTGTTAAATAAAGAGCAAGGGCACGTTCCTACAAGGTCCTAAATCCTGCTCTTAGACCCTGAGGTCATGGGGCATTTTGTGCATATGACGGATTCCCTCAGAGAAAGAGCAAATAGATATGTTATTTTTATATTTATGTGTATCTGACTGCCCGTGCCAACTGCTTGCTTTCATTAATGCTTTCCTCACCACATCTTCAATCCCACAGACCCAAGGAATTGTAAGTTTCTCGAGTAATAAACCATGATACTGCAGGCAAATGTTAGGGAAAAATAGAAATAGGACTTGGAGAAAGGAGAGAAAAAGGTGATGCTGTTGCCTCCTAAAACAGGGGAGTCCAAACCTATGCACACCTCCATCCCTGTCCCAAAAAACTGCAAAACAAATGCTGCTTGTGGCAGCACTCTTAGTGGGAAACAGTGCAGGGACTGGGTGTTTTTCTTCTCAAACGGCCACATGAATCAAGCGTGTGAGAAAAATAACTGGAAAAAGAAGGCATGCATACCTGCTTGCAAAGAAAAGCCTGTTTGTGCTGCGAGCACACTGGAGGAAATTGTTGAAGAACAGTTCATCCATGTAAAAATACGACCGGCACGAGGCTGCCAAGGGTAGTTAGAGCTGAGCGGATTGGTCGTCTAAATGCAGGTCAGACAAATTATTGGCGTCTAGGGGCAGCTTTCAGTTACGCACAGCATTTTTTCTCCCATAATTTATAAAACTTATGGACAGCAGGATACAGGCAAATGGCTCATTGGGGTCCCAGTTACTCCTTCCTCTTTCAAATTCTTTGGCCTCCTTGTGGAAATGCCCTTGCTATCGCTGTGTTTATCTTTAGACCTGGAGCAGTTCCTCTTGCTGGGCTGGGCTGGAGGAAGAGGAGCTCTTTTTTTGCAAGAGAATTCACCTTTATGTTCCCTTCTCTGCCTCTTTAGTAATAGGGAGGACAAAAGGTAACTTGTTCTGGTGGATTTTGTGCCTTTAGTTAGCAGGAGCATGTCACAAATTTGTCAGAATGTTTTGAAGTGATGTTTCAATGATCTGCTCTCACTTTCCAGATAACACAGCACTCATTCCTGCAACAAGCCCATAACACCTTTTATCACAATAGATCTTCCCTGATGTGAGAACTTCAAAAGGCAACAAGTGCCCCAAAATGTCCACACAGTCCACTTCAAACAAATGTTCCAAGTTTCAAGATTAAGAGTCCATATTTTTATTGCTGTCCCAATTGTGAGGCAGCTTGAATAAAAGGAAAAGCTGTGCTGCCACCCTTCTGCTTGCTTAATTTCTGTTTTATAGAGAAAAATGGTTTACAGCCATGGGTTAAGAGTCAGGACTCCTGGGTTCTTTTCCCAACTTAGCTACTGACTCATATTACGTTTGGCAAGTCATTTAACATCTTCGCTTGGCATTCTCTTCCGTAAGAGAGACGTAATAATACTTCAGTGGCTTAATTACCTACACCTTGTAAAGCACTTTGAGATCTTTGGATGAAATTGTTCTAAATGGTGTTAGAATGTTGAAATGGTAGAAACAATAAGATAGCAAAGCACAGAATTTACCAGCTGGTGTGGCAAGAGAATCTGGTGAAGGGAGAAAGGAGACTGAAATGTTCACCTGTGCTGCCAAGGAATTCTTGCCTTGATGGGTATTGAATGTCATGTTTTTGGAGGTGGGGGGAGGGTGGTTTTTGAATAGAGGGCAGCTTAGAACAGTAGGGCTGAACCTCAAGCCCTTCAATTCAGGTTCAAAGCAAGAAGAATTATGTCAGTCGTGCAAGAGCAGGGCAAATCTGTGTGCCTTGGTTGTTCATTTTGCAAAGGAATCCTTAAAAAAGCTGCTCTCCTTTTCCATTTTTGCAACTTGCTGAAGTGGATGGAGCAGTTTATGCAAAACTTACAGCTCTCTGTTCACAGGGAGTCCAGATGGTTCTACTGCATCCTCCAAACAAAGGTGCTGGATGGAAACAAGGGTGCTGGGGCTCCTGTGCCATTAGTGCCAGCCCATAAACCATTCCCACCGTGTTTCATTAGCCAGGGGACGGCAAAGTTAAAAAATGAGCTGTGTAGCCTCAGCTTCTTGGCCAGGTCTGTGGGTGATGGATTGCAGATGTAGGAGCTCTTCCCCAGACACACCCTGAGTGCAGCACAACGCACTCCAAAGTTAACACCATTTCAAAGGAGTGTCCCATGCTGTGCTGCTCCCCAGTATCCATATGGCCTTGGACCTTAAGGAAAAGAAGAGGCCACGGGGTCTTTTAGTGGTGATTATGTGCTGATGAGAGGTTCCACCATCCCCAGGCAGGACCAGGCCCTGCCAGGTGGGCACAGGGGAAAGCCAAGTGTGTGCCTCCCATGCCTTAAGTTTTAATTTTGACAAGGGATCTGGCTTGCAGTGAGGAGGGAACGAAACAGCCAGGAGGGAACAGCAGGGAGAGGGTAGGAGCTGTGAGGCATGTGGTTTCACAGGCTTGCTGGGTGCACAGCCGCAGGGTGTTGAAATGTTTAAAGGGATTCAAGATAAATAAATCTTGCTCAGGCCCCGTCTGAGCAATGCCTGTTAGCGTAACTCCGTGCTGGAGCAGAAAGCAACCCGCTCTTCACAAGGAGTGTGACTCCAAACGGGTTAATCCATCACTCACGCTCCCCCTTGCCCTCGCCCTGCTCCGTCTGGGACAACTTCTAATCGCTGCCTGGGCCCAGACATCGTCTCAGCAGCTGGCCATGACGCCACGCCGCAGCAACCCCTCCAGCCCCTGCCAAAAGTGAGCCCCATCCGCACTTTAGTGACTCCTGGAGGGGGCTGTTCTTGGCTGCTACTCAGCCCTGGAACCTGTCCCTCCTCTGGGCTCTCCTGATGCCCACCAGCAGTGAGAGAGCTGCAGCCTGGCCCAGTTTTCCGTAGCTGGTGGGGTCTCTCCAACACAGCAGTTGGACACACTCGGCGCTGGCAGTGAGCCGAGGGGTGGGGGTGGCTTGTTTTCCCACTCCGATCTCCTTTTGGCACTGTCAGGTGTCCCATAAGCACAGCCATATATTCTGTGTTACTTCCAAGGCAAAACTGCCTCTTTGGGAATGATTTCTCCAGAACCTGCCCACTTTTCTGTGAAAATGACATGGCCCTTCCTGGCCCCCAAGGTGTCATTGCCTCCTGTGAGATGCCCAGCCTGGGTTGGAGGAGGGCAGTATGTAAGCAGGGAGGGACTTTAATGGACAGAGATATTCATGAAAGCAGAGGGACAGAGATGTAACAAGGAGCCACTGGTTTTATAACTGGTTTTACAGCAGTTTTCCATCTCCCCCTGCTTGACTCTCTCCTTGGACACTGGATGTGAAAGAAGGTGCAGGTTTTTTACGTGCGATTTGTAAAAGCAGCAAGAAATGCAAAAGATGGGTCACTTGGGCTCTGTAAATGGAAGGATGTTATGGGTAAAGTAATGGATGTAAAGCAAATGTTTCTGGAAGCAAAGGGAATGTATTCTTCCCCTTGTGCAGCCTGCTTTCAAGGGCTCATCGAGTGCATCTCCCAAAAATGTCATTGGAGCACATCTGGTTCTCTCCAACAGATACTGCATTGTTCACAGTGGAGCCAACATGACATGGGTTTAATGAATTTTCCACTTCTGACAGAGGAAAGCCCATCTTGGCCCTTTTCTTGAATGTTTCCACTGAGTCTTTCCTGTGATTTAGGGAGAAATTCAGCAGAAACTTCCAATCCACTCCTCAGGTTGCCACCAAACAGTCTATTTCCTAACGATCTGGTTCAGCTCTGAACCATCCATACCCTCTGGATATCCTGGTTCGTGGTGCATCAGATGTGTTTCACTTGCCTCTTCACGGCAATGCTGTCCCTGCCTTAGGAGAAGGATGCATTTCTCCACCACCCGCTGACCTGCTCCATCATCCTGATGTGCTGCAAGGCATTTTCCTGCATCGTGTGTAGGACTGACCTGTCCTCCCATGGAATTCAGCCTCTGTGCTTTTGAACCATTTGTCACCTCCAGGTCCTTCCCTCCCCTCTCTCTGAATGCCACGACGTAAGTCACTCCTTGGTTTTCTTGGCAGACAGACCCCTGAGGAGCAACAATTCAGTCCACATTACTGCTGCGTGTGTTGTGTGATTGAAACCATGCTGAGAGATTCTCTGCCAGGCGAAAAAGGACAAACAGTCTTTCCCAGAGGATGCTCTGCTTCATTAGTGCCTTCCCTTCTTGGATGGTTTGATTGCAAAGTTGGACTTCTTCCAGCACTCACTCAAGTTGGCTTTAGAGGGCACAACTCAAGTTCCATTTCACCTCTGCCCTGTTGAGAAACAGTGTCCCAGGAGAAGATCTTCTCCTCTCTCTGCAAAATACTTGGCAAAGCAACAGAATTTTCTTGGTCTGAGCTCATTTATGGTCTTGGGTCCTGTGGGATTGCACTGGACTCTCGTCCCATTAGGCACATCCAAAGCCCTAAATTGTTATGGAGGTGTCAGTTTGTCAACTGCCAGTGCCATGTGGATAGTAACATTTTCATGACATGACATCTTCTACTTCCTCTTTTTTTTTTTTTTCCGCTGACAGGTTATGTTAATTAAAAGAGAAAGTTGTAGCTTGTACACAGAGGTTGGTCTACAAGCACCTAAACATGTATGTGGGTGTCCCCTTACATTAATATTTTGTGCAGAAAGGAAAGAAATCTGCACAACAGGCAAGAAAAAAGGATCTGAAGTAATGATTCCTAGCAAGGCAGGAGAGAGGAAGAAATGTCCCAGCCCAGGGCTGATCCATTGCTGTCGGTAGGGAGAGGGGCTGGGGCAGACATGGTTGTGTCTGATGCTGGAAGGGCTTGCTCTGTGCAGGGAAGACAAATCCCTCTGCTCAACATCCATGACATTGGATCAGGGAACTGAGGAAGAATGAGTTCAAGGCGTGCTGAGGAACATCTCTGCCACACACTCAGTGGCATTACTGAGCCTGAGCTGCTGTTTTCTGTGCTGTGCTTCTTTAGACCACCTGAGGGCTTGACTTGGTGTCCAAGAGTAATTTATAATCATTCACAAAAACATACTCAAGAGCTATTTTTAAAAATTTTAATTAAACCCAAGAAGTGTTTTACAGGGCCAGGGCCTGTAATGAAGGACTTTAACCAGTGCACACTCTAGGTATAATCCTTTTTGCCTCAGTGGAGTTGGTGAAATCAGTACAATACTCAGATTATAACCAAAAGCCTCTATCCTTACATGCTGGGAGGAGTCCTGTTGCTTTTAAAGGGAAGTTCACAGACAATGAGAACCACTTGGTGTTTGATGTCCAGCCAAGGTATCTCCAACCAGGATCATTGCCTATGTTTGCAAATTAAATGTGCAAGACGTAGAAGGTTTTGTGCTCTGCTCTCCATCTGACCTCTCATGGGCATCATGTCAGTGCTAATTGCAAATAACTTTTGTTCTGTGAGCAGAGTTTACATTTTGTTGGGTCCCACAGTAATATTATTTTAAGAAATATCTCAGCTTTCTTGCACTTTCTCTTCTTGTTCACACAGATCACATCCAGGTTGGCTTTAGGAAGCTGAATTTTTTTTTAAGATAAGGAGGTTTATTTTGGCTTAATCTCTGTCCCCACTTATCACTTGGTCTGAGTGCAGAGTGTTGTTTCTGAAACGAGACGAACATTTCAGGAACGACATGACCATTGTGTCTTCAGTCGCCTTGTCTTTTCACACTTGGATGTTTTTGTTTCTCCACCAAGGCAAAGGAACCATTTCTCACATAAATCAACAGATGTAATGCACCCAGGGGAGCTAAAAAAAGCCAGGGCTGCGTCCTCTACCCCTGGATCAGCCAAAATTCTCTCTGGTGCCAGTGGGAATTGGGCAACATGAAAGGATCAGGCATCTAGTGAGGAAAAAAAATGCCATAAAAAATTAAGTCAGTGAATCTCCAGGTCAGAGACACCTGAAGACTGGCAGCAAGCAAATATGGAACCTGCCTTTAGGAAGACCATGAAATCAGGTCTCGGCATCTTCTGTGTTATTAGCTTGTTTGTTTTGGGGCAGTGTCCAGACTTCACAGTCTGCTGAAGGAGTTTGTGCAACAACCGCCAGGAAAGTATCTGAGGGCCACCAGACAACATGGGCACTTTTAAACCAATTCATGCCAAAAATAATCTACAATTGCCTTCCTGATTTGGTAGAGGCAGTGAATCTAGTGCACCCATGATATATTTGGGATTCGAGCACATTTGATGTTGCACTGTGCTAGAAACTGGATAAAAACACCTTGCTCAGACTATATATTTTCCAGAGCAGAGAGATGGTGGTGAGCTCCCCTGGGTACAGCAGGGTGCCAAGGAGGTCATCAGTACAGGTGACTCTTATTTCATGTCTTCAAGACCAGGCCAGTTCCTGGTCATTTGGGGGCTTGTGCAGGATTGCTGTCTGTGGTGTTTGGGTCAGTTGTTTCACATGGTCGGGATGGAGACGAGAGAGCTCTGAAGTTTGGTCTTAGAGCATGAGGTTCATTGTGAAAGGTGTGGGTGTAGGAGAGCTGCTGGGAGCTGCCAGACACAGCTCAGAGCAGGGCAGAGAAGTGAGAGAGAGAGAGAGAAGAAAAGTACAGAATACAGAATAGAGAATAGAATAGAATACAGAATACCGTGGTTGCCGTTTACAATACAATAAATCATCTTCTGTGCTGAATATTCTAATTTTCACTATCCAATCTAGAACAAGCTACAAATCCAACATATAGCCTATGAGAGTCATTGCATTACCATATGGCGTTATATTTTAAACTCTAAAAACTGCCTTTTGGGCCCTCTGCCAAGTTGGTAGGGTCTGCTCTGACCCTTGGAGCTGTCTGCAAGCAGAGGGGATTGTTTAATCCAAAGGCAGATTACGTTCAGTGGCCATACCATTGTTTTCCAGTTGTTCAGTAACTGAGGTTTGGTATCTCAAAGCTTGTCTTCATTCAATCTTGCTTATAGTTTCCATATTCTCAGCATCTTTTGCCAGTTAATAATATTTATAAGGTTTTCTTATTTCATCCTCCCCAACAGGCTTGCTCCTTCTCTTGGTCCCAGAGCGTATCAGGGAGATCCATGGGCTGTGAGCACCACCTGCAGTGCCTGGGGACAGGGAATGGGGACTCACCAGGGAGGTCAGGTGAGGATCTGGTGGCATGAACATCCCTGCGGTGGAATGATGAATGCTGCAGGTGATAAGCAGCAAAAGGGCAAAGAGAGGGGTGGGTCAAAAATTCTGGATGCAATCAGAGCAGCGAATGGAGATGAGATGAAATGGGATAGTCCTCTAGGAAAGGAGAGCAAGGCCATGGGACCCTGTAAAATGCTGAGGACCTGGCAGAAAACCTTGACTGAACAATCAGCTTGTGATGCCAGAAGTGTAGGAGGACAGAGCCAAACTGGAGTGGAGAGGAGGAAAACTGTTCCAGCAATGAATGAGCAGCAATCCATAAGTAGATTCAGGGAAAAAAATAGTTCAAAGAAAGTTTGAAAGTTACAGTAAATAACAAAATAATTACACGTTCAGCTTGATGATTTCAGAAGCCCACATCCCTGAAAGATCCCAAATGGAACATTTGAGTCAGTCTTAGCCTATACACTCTAAGAAATGTAGGCATAGAAATGACCACAAGAAAAATGCTGCAAAGTTTAAAAGCTGTTATCTAAGGGGGACTGATATTTGGTATGCTTGCAGGAAGCAAAAGCACTTCAAACTTTACTACCAATGTGTTGAAGCAATAATGCAACTGTGGGGAGGGACTCATTCTTGGGAGATGGTGGATAACAGCAGTGGTCAGACACCAGCAAAGCTCGTGCCTTGTTGGGAGATGGTTATGTGTCCCATTTCTAATTTCTGCCCACCAAGCATCCGGCTTTAGACCCCAAATCCTTCTTCTTCTGTTGGTGATCCGGATGTAAGTGTGAGCTCAGCCTCAGAAAGCATTTTCCTGCTCTCCACGCATTGCGCAGAGAACTCACGGATGGCCGGGCCACAGCACAGTGCAGTCCAAGCTCCCCATGGCTCATGTGCCAAATCACTGAGGGCACAGACCGACTGAATTACTTCAAAATCTGGACAAGTTCCCATATCTCCTCCTGATGACAGACTTGTGCAAGGAGATACCCGGCATGTTAGGAAGTGTAGGCAGATTATAGGTGGGCAGACCAGGCTGAAGTCATGTAAATCTTGTAAAAATCTCTGTGTCTGCTTCTCCTGCTTCAGTTAAGAGCAAAACAGTACCTTGACACCAGCTGATACCTGTGTGTAACATCATCAGAGTGCTTTCATAACGGCCCTGATTCACTTCAAATTTCAGAACACTATAAAAGGACATTTTGAGACTAAACACATTTGCTGAGCTCACTACAGCCAAATAATTAAATATTACCAGGATGGCAAACGCTTGCAGCCACGGGTCTGTCAGGTCCCATGCTCTGCAGTGTCTGAAATGCAGTGGCTATTTCCCTTTCTTGGAACAGGAGGTGATTTCATCCTTTCACACTGTTTCCTGTAGCAACATCATTATGTGCCAGCTTTTTGGTGGGGGCTGCTGTGCACCTAATTCATCCAGCTCACACTACTACTGCTAAGGACAATCCCTAGCATGGATCTTCCCTGAAGCTGTGTTTGCTTAACCAGGATTTAGTGAAGTCTTTGTTTCTAATTTGTCTGTCTACTATGTGCCTAATTAGCTCCTTTTGAACTAATCATCCTGCACACCTACTTCTGCAAAATGATCCTGGTAGGTGGAGAAAAGCTGCTGTTGAAATCGAGTGAGCTGTGCTGGTGCAAGTGAGGTCAGAGTTGGGCGTGATGTGGCAGTGCTGGAAATTACTCCTCTTTCAGGAGCCGTGTTTTAAAACTTACATTATAAATTGTGTTGCTGAAAAAAAACCCAAGAGGATTTGTCAGTTAATTCTTTTGCATCAAGTCTAGGCTTGCACATTCAGCCCAGTTATTTCTCCACGAAGAGCTCTCTTTCCAAGATCACATATCCCTCTGCAGCTTTGCGTCTTCACTTTTCTGCAGCAAAGGGTGAGTTGGGAACATCCAGTTCCCCATATTCATGATCCACATGAGTAATTGGCAGCGGCCCTGAACATGTGTCCTCATGCATTTATGGATATTTATGATCTTCCTTACTAGAGAGATGAACATGTTTTGTCTCTGAGGCCCCTGCTGAGTGTACTTTCTTTTTCACTTTCCTGCGGGTTTGCTCATCACCTACAGGTGGTTCATAGCTGCTCAGGCAGCCCAATGGGTGTGAGGGTATCTCAGTGTCTCACTGAAGAGATGTGCCCAGGTGTTATTTCTCCTGGAGGCAGGAGCAGCAGGCTTGGCAGACCAGTGCTGTGTTTGGCAGCTCTTACATCCCCGTGATCCTCACAAACTGCCTTGGGCTTGTGGCTCCTTTCTGCAGGTGATGCTGTCACACCACAGCAGCCGAGCTGCCCTGACAACTCCAGACTTCACTTCTTGGAGGCATAGGAAAAAACCTTTCCTTGTGTGCTGGAGGCAGCAGGACTCCTGGAGAGGGAGTCCTCAGCCTTTAACCAGAAGATGGCACAATGCAACTGCTGTTTGAACCTGGACCATCAGCAAGCTCTCTCTAAGAGTGGAGAGCTCTTAAGAGGAGAGCTAAATGGCCAGACATTTTCCAAGGGGTGAATGGTGGCTCTCAGGTGACATCTTCTGCATTGCTGGTCACTCACCTCTCTTCCTGGGGTCTTCTTGTGCTTCTGCAAATGCATCCAAGCCAGCACTACGCTCACCTCTTCCCTCTCCCCATGTATTTGTGTGCAAGCAGCGGTGAGGATATTGCACATTCATCCTCCTGCCTGTGTGATTTCCATAGGATCACACCCCTCCAACCTGCCTGAGTCTGGCAGGCGTGCTGGACAGCCAGCAGCCCACCTGCTCAGCGACCCCCGTGGCCCAGGTGAACCTCAAACCCTCCAACAGATGCACGTGAGCCCCCAAGAGCTGAGGTATCGGGGACCCCGGGCTGTCATCGCGGGCTCTCGGCCTGTGGGCTCCCTGCTGGCGTGGTGCACACCTGGCCGTGCTGGCAGCGTGGGCTCCAGGTGCTCCAGGGTCACATTCCTCTCCTCTCCTCTCCTCTCCTCTCCTCTCCTCTCAGGTTTGGGGACTTTCTGCCCGAGGCTGGTGACTCCCGTGGTCTCTATGCCTTGTAACAAAACCACCGATTTATTTTCGTACTGGGAATGAGTATGGGAATGAAGCAATGAGCTTGGGAAGGGCAATCCTGCTGGAAAGTGGTGAAGGAGACCCAGGCAATCCCATAGCTGTGGATAACTGCCTTGCTCTTGAGTGGTGCCATGGCTGTGTCAGACTGCCCGTGGAAAGGCTGTAAATCTGAATTCCTTTTATAAATGGGAAACTGAGACTCATAACAAAACATAAAACATAACAAACCAATGAAACATGGGGCTGGGCATGCAGAAGAGGATGCAGCCAGGACCTGGAATCCTCCCTCTGTTCCCCAAGCAGCTTCGGCTGTGACCATAGGCAAGCACGGAAATGTATTGTGGCAAACACAGCTACCCCTCTTGTGCCTCTGACCAAATTCTTGGGCACACTGTATTGCTTGAGCAGTCAGGACATGTAAAGCCCTCTGAGAGTGTTGAATGAACAGGCCCGTAGGAGTGCGCAGTGTTGTGGTGCTGAGGATGGATTATTTTAAAGGCAGGGCCCAATTAGTGCAGTTGATGATGATGGTCTGACAGGCAGTAGCTTAACAACAGATCCTAGAGACAGCTACACCAGAGTGAATGAGTGAGCAAAGGATAGATATGCCTGTAACTTCCTTTAGCTCCTCTTCTTTTAGCTCCAAACTGATATCAAGGTCGCACTTTGGTATCACCATAAGAGATGTGTCCCAAAGGTTTTGTGTCTGTCTTCAACTGATGCCCAAGGTTTCTGATCGACACTGATACTTTTAATTTCACTTTTGCACCATACTCAAACACAAATCCTTTGCCTGTCCAGTGAGATACAAGTCCAAGGAAACTGTGGTGGCAAGAAAAGCTTAAAAATTTTTTAAAAAAATTACTTGCTTGCATTTTGTCTTGTGTTGGTGAAATTTGCTCTTTGGTGTGCTTGATAATATTTGCATTAAATTATCCTCCTCTGAACAGAAATTGTTGGGACTAATTTAGATTTCAGGGCATAAATCCAAACTTAGAAGACTATAATAATGTGGCAGCTCTTTGCCATTGAATTACATGTTAAGTATCTTACAGTGGAACTGTAATTACATGCTCACTCCAAGCATTGACAAGTAAACAGGATTATAACAGTCTCTGGAACCAATGTTTGCATGAATACTTCAAGAGAAAAGAGATACTTGAGGACACATATGGGGTTTATTTTCTGGCTGAAAGCATATCATTGTTATTTATGATTCACACACTACTGCTGTACACGGCAGAACGGAGGCTGTGCAGTGCTTACTAGCTAAGAGGGAGAGATGGATAAAAGCAGAATAAACAAAAGTAAATCTTGGCATTTTCGATGTTTCCTTTAGCTCTGAAGGGAAGTGAGGGATAATTAGACATTGACAGGAATTGAGGTGGCTCTGGAATGCACGGGGAGCACAATGGAGATGTGCCTGCACAGAGTCTGCACTGAGCCACACCAGCCTTCCAACCACCACCAATACCCATCTTAGCAGGTCTGGAAGACTCTGCAGAGCTTCTTACATGTTTTTCCTTTTGTTCCCTAGCACTTCTGGGTCCCAGAGGACTATTCCTGTGTGGGATCTTGCCAATAAATTTTGATGTACCCTTGGAAATCACATAACTCAGTTCCCATGGTATCAGATGTAAGGAGTCAGATGGATGTCCCCGACCCACAAGGAGAGCTCAGCAGAACTGAACTGAGTTCAGAGAGGAATAAACCACCACTCTGTTGCTCACCAATGACTGAGACTTGGAGGCATTTGTTTCTCCCTTTCTCTTTTGTCTTAATGCCACGGTGAGGAAGGGGAATGTTTAGCCATGGGTTGTTCCTTACAGCCTAGAATAACATGCCATTTCCTAGGCTACCTTCAGGACAAACTGCGATGAAAAATAAATTGAAAAATGTTTGCAAAGCTTCTCAAAACATGATACGAGCTGAAGTGAGTTGATGAGGATGTGTCAGGACAATGGGAGGGGAAGAGGAAGATGCTTGGAGTGCCATGAGCTCACGTAGGTATTTGGATTGGGCACTAGAAACCAAAGTGTCCCACAGTGTCTCTGTGACACTGTCTGTCTCCCTAAGGCTGAATGACAGCTCCAGGCCCAAATGCTCCTGAGTTTTGGAAAAGATTTGGACCCAGAGATGAATTCTGTGGCTGCAGCTCCTCCCTGCCCAGCAGTTTTTTCACTCTTAGCCCCTGTGCTCGGTTTGCTCTTTGTGCACACTCCGCTTGTCAGGGGACGATGGTGTCAGCCACTTGCCCTACACCCACACCTTTCACACCATTTGCCCTGCACTCTCTGGTGGCTTCACGCAGGCATTCTCACTTCCACCAGCTCACAAGAGTGATGGCATGACTTCCTATAAATCAGAAGGCTGCATGGGATTTACATGTGAAGTGGCAGTGAGAGGAAAAGGGCTGGGATCTGGATTTTCCATGCTCTGTGCTGCACTTTGGGAATATCCCAGGTGGCAAACCCTGCTCCAGTGAGAGCCTGGGCTGTCCAACTTACCCAAGTACATGGTTCACTGTTCTGATGCATAGGACTCAATTACTAAACGGCAAAAGAATGAAATACAGATTTCCAGGCCTGTGGAGAACTGCTCTACCAAAGTTCATTAATATAATTAACTGCAACTCTGCCTTCAAAGGGACTTGTCAGAAAAGGCACTGGTTTAATACTTTGAGTTTTGTGTCACTTCTGAGTGACCCACAGGGCTTTATTCAGATCCAATAAACATGCTTTTAACTATTTAGTCCCAGCACCCCTCTGAGAGCTGTGCAAAAAGTAGCTTCTAATAATGAAGATATTCTTGCACATGCTGTACTAAACTTCTTGAGTTGTATCTTCAAAAAAGCATGGACCTATGCTTAAGAAAAGTAATTATACAAGGATATAAGTGCTAGCAATAATGTTTCTCTACTCAAATAGAAGAGTCTTCTTATTTTCTTCTTATAGACACCATCCCAAATGCTCTCCTGTTCCACATTCTCTTGACAAGCCATTTTTCACAGGTGAAGCTTTGTGTTTGTGCTGAAGGATGTTGCTCTTTTCTGGACTCCTGAATTTCAAGTCCTACTTCCTGCACCCAAATTTCCTCCAGCTCATCTTGAAGCACCTGCCACGTGGGCTTCTCATGAGGCATAGCTTGTGTGCTGCTTCAGGATGGTGTCAACATGAGTGTGACCTGCAACTTCGTTGGGAAAACACACTTTGGGAGTAAATCTTGGCCAGGTGAAAGCAAAGAGTCACTGTAGGACAGGTTTTAAGAAGCTTTTAGGTGGTGAAAGCAGAATGCTTTGGTGGGCCACTCCTCGTGCTAATGCCCATGTGCCCTGTGCTCAGGTGCTCAAAGCTGAATGTCCTGCCAGAGCACACCACTGGCCTGGCTCTTCCCCCAGGAGTCATGGTCAGTGGTTTGGAAATGACCTGCAGTTTGAATTATCTCTTTGCTTTTGAATCTCTTCTGAAATGGTGTCCTGAGGACCCTTTCATGCTGATAACTTTGGCGTCTGTAACCCAAGTCCCTCACCTTGATACTGGATCACACGACAGAGTCACACTTATTCCACTTTGTTGGAAAATATGGCTGAGTTTAGGCATCTTGGAATACTCAGATTGATCATCCTGCTAATTCTGCCTGGCCTTGAAATGTATTCACTTTTTCCCTAAAGCCTGGCCTGGATTTCCTTGTCTAAGGCTCAGGATGTGGTACTCCTTGATGAATTCTTGTGCACCGTATAACTTTACAATATGTATAATTCCTTCTCTCCATTTATTCAGTTGAAGTGCTATGCTCAAGTAGGGGTGGTTGTGTCTGTAATCTGGATATCTCAATTTATGGCTACATCAGGACTCCAAAATGTTCAAACGTTCTTATCCTTTTCATATTAGCAAATGATTTATGAAGAAGACATTAAGAGCCTGGTTAGAAAAATGCCTGCATAAAACTGAGTATTTTTAGTTTTCCTGCACTTGTATGTCTTTCAGCTGAAATGATGATCCCTATCCCCTCGTTAGCAGAGGAGAGGTAATGCATCCATAAAGCTCAGCCAGCACATAACAATGTTGTATATTGTCAAAACTCTTCATTAAAGCTCTGTCACTAAAGTCACTGTAGAAACGAGGAAAAGAACTTCATTTTTGGCTCCCAGATTCACTGTCCCATTTTCCCATGGGAATTACTCTCACACCTCTAAAGTGCTGAGAATTTCCTTTGCAGCTGATGGGAAACAAATGTCCCTGAGTCATGCACAATGTGCTTTTTCTGGTGCCACTGCATGAAAATGTGGATGTCAGCCCTGAAATGTGACTCCACATATGCTTTACCCCACTTGGATATTTAATGCTTATATGAGCATTATGACAGTTGATTTTGAAATCTTTTCCCCTGCTCTCTGCAGGCCAGCCCAGGGCTGGAGGCAGACCTGGATCCACCATGGATTATACAGGAGTGAACACAGCCAGGATCAGCCCCTGGCTTGCAAACAAATGTTTTTTTTCTTATTTTGGTCCTGTAGAGGTGAGTGCCCTGTTTCTCTTGCAGTGCTCCCAGAGTACAAATTCCTGGAGAGCAGAGGGGGAATGCAGTGTACTTTGCATCAGCAGCTTCTCAACTTTTTGCTGGGGGTAAAACAGCCTGTGAAGGAAGACAAATCAATGGACTTCACAGCTGAGCTGATTGATGATGCCAGCTCACCATTCCCAAAGTTGGAATCTTCATGCTCAGGCTGCCAGGGAGTATTGAATCCTCCCAGCCCTCTCTCCTGCCTTAGGACATTGAGCTGCTGGCTTGGACAGGAGCTGCTGGCTGCTCTTGTAGGATTCCCTGTGCTGGGAAAATCCTGTTACTGCCTTCAAACATCAAATATGCTCCTGGCTTTGCTGGAGGAGCGTGAAAGGAAAAGGGGAGGTGAAGTTGAGAACTTGACCTGCCGGTCCAGTTTGAGCTGCAGGGCTGGCAGTGAGGAAAGAAAATAATATTTGTGCTGCTAAACAAATTTGATCTAGAATCAGGGAGCTAACCCAGATTTCTCTACACTCACCTTAGGAAACCTGTGCAGATCATTCAGAAACTGGGTTTCCCCAGCACAAGCTTGGCTGCTAAAGAAAGCTTGCTTTTTTAAAAAAAAATTTTTTTTACTTTCTTTTTTTGGGTACTGTTTCTAGTGTGGATTTGTGGATACCCCCAGAGCATCCTCTGCTCCCCCCTGGGTTTTGTTGGTTCTCTTACTTGCAGAGACAAACAGCCGTGTTCAGATTTTAGTGAGGGCATTATTTTCTCTTTGATTTAGCACGACCAGGAGATATTCCATTATACCAAGACTTGTCTATTTACTCTTTAAAGCATGTTCCTTTTATTTGCTCCTCCAGGGCTGCCTGTTTAATCCAATCTCTTTTCCACCGAATTACACTAGCACAATAACACAGGCCAAACAGGTTCAGCCTGGGTCATGGGTGGCAGAGAAAAGGACTATATTCTTGCCAGATAATAACTCTAGTATTTAAAGAAAGTTAGTATTTACTGGGACTGGTGATATTTATAGCTAAAAAGTGAGTTTCTATTCCCAGTATTTGTAATGGTTTTGCAGCACCTATCCCTGTAAAAACGAAGCAAATGACCTGAAAATGAGAGCAGAGTCCAGCTCATTTTTGCAGGAAGCCTGAGATTCGACAAAAGCTCTGGCAAATGGGTAATGCCTGGTCAGTCAGATGTAGGACTTTGTGAAGGAGGCTGGCCCCAAAGCCTCATCAAAGCTCCACACCCAAACCCTGGGATGACATTAACCTGTTTGAATTCCCAGTTGTGTATAACATGGGTAAAAGCACCCTGGTGAGCACACCTTGGATTTCAGAGCCAGCACTGCAGTGGGTGCTGTGCCTTCTATCCTGACCTCTCTCTTCCCTCTGGCCTTGGGTTACAAACTGTGTGATAGCCGAGGACACCCTTTTATGTATTTATGCCATTTTTGTGCTCCCTTGCTATTGCATTACATCTGCCTTGCCATGCAAGATTTTTATGTTCTTCACTATTCTTTTTGAGTAGCAGATTTTTTTGTCCTTCATTATTAACACTGTATCTTAATAGCTCTCCTAAGCAAACAGACACCTGTGCTTTGCAGAAACATGAGAAGATAAGTCCTCTGGCCCATGGAGGTTAAGTTCTTACTTATTTCTATCATATATGATTTACTATCCAGCCATTTTTCTCATGAGATACGTTGTCACCTTCTCCCTGCCCTGTGTATATCTGCTGCTCACCAGGACACCAGCCAGCCCTGCTCTGCTCTGCTCCTGTTATTTTGGAAACCCGGAGCTGTGAGTTTCACAAAGGCTGGGTTAAGTAAGCAACAGATTTATCTTTGTCGAAAGATAAAAGTGTTTAGCAGCAAACCTTGGCAGCTCCTTGCATATTTCCAAGGCTCCTTCGCGTGCTCTCTGCTCTTCCCCTCGCTGGGGATGGCTGAGGGGCTGCAGCCCAACCCAAGAGGCTGCCTTGCAGCATCCAGGCCTGAGCAGACCTGGTGTGGTTAATATTTAACCCTCCCTGCGCCTGGGGAGGGTGGGCCAGGTGCTCCCCACACAGTGTCTGGTGCACCGTGACATGGTGGATTTTGTATGCATCCTCCCTGGGCTGTGGGCAAGCAGGCAGCGCTCCCCAGCTCCATCAAGGTTTGTGCTCCTGGCATGAGTGTCCTCCCCCAGCCTTGCCCTGCACCCCCAGCCACTCCAGCAGCGCTGTTGGATGAAGCCATGGGCACAACACGAGGACAAGGAGAGTCTGATGAAGGTTTGAGCAGCTGAAGGGCCAAGAAGTCCCCACTGAGCTCAGGGTTTCCCCCATGGGAAGCACATCCCCAGTCAGGAATAAAGCCAAAGCTGAGCCGTTGTGGTGGTGTGTCTGCATGCATAGAAGGCCATCCACAGGCTTCAGAAAACTTGAATCTGCAAGAGGAATGTGCTGGAGTGAAAGTACTGGGGTGATGGATGCATCTTCCCTGCAAATCCTATTGCTGCACCAGAGCAGCCCTGGCTGGATCTCCGTTTGGGGCAATCAAGGAAAGTTTCTCAAACAAACCCTGGGCAAAACGAAGCTCCTGCTACTTCAGGCAGGCTGGAACAAGATGCTCAGTGGGGAGAGGGCGGCACAGCTCTCCCACCCCATTTCTCAGCAAGCATCCCATTCCAATAGTCTCTCCTATTGTTTCTATTTGCACACAGATAGACATTTCCTATGAGGATCGTTTCCGTATGGTTTTTACGCATGAGAGTAAACAAGACATAGCTGTCGACTGTATAGTTAACATATTTTTGGTGGTGTTCCCATCCAGAAAATGCAGCTGCATTATATTCCTGATCGAGTGGAACTAAAGTTTGGCTTCAGCAAGAATGTTAATAAATGAAAGACATTTCAAACAACACTGATTGAGGCAAAGTGTCAGTCCCTCTTCCCCCTACCAACCCCGCCAAAAGGCTTTATTTTTTTGCAGATTTGCAAAAACTCTGATGTCTGACCTGGAAATCAGCAAAATTTCTGCTCCTGGTTACACTTGCATCCATCTGAAATGGCTTTATTTGTTTCAAGGTGTTTGATTGGGCCAGCACCACAGTCACTGAACGCTGGGGCGGTGCTGCTGCTTTACTGCAGGTTCGTCCTTCAGATAATTTGGTTTCTCTGTTATCGAGACCCAGGCAGAAAGGGCTCGTACCACCTAAACTTAGTCAGTGCCCCTGACATGATGCATGTGGCTCTTGCCTAATCTCCCACTGCTGACAATTAAAACACAAACATGTAGTCATATTTTTGGATGAAACTGTACAAACATTTCAAAACAGTTTATGCATGCAGATTTGTATGTTATCAGAGAGCACCACACATGCACATGGAATTTATGGAAAACGCTGAGAGATTTGAAAGGAAATAGTTTGGGAAGTTGTCTTACTTTTTTGAACATAAATCCCCAAACAGTTTCCCTTAACATTCCTCATGTCTGTTCAGAAGTTAATACTTGGCATTTCTGTTTTTCATTCTGTCTGTTGATCTTGGTTTTTTTTTTTTTTTTGTTATTTTTCACAACTCTTCTTTCATGTTTGCTACATTTGTTTGTTAAACCCCGCATGAATGTATACAAATTTCCTTGAACAGGAGGATGATGTGAGGGAGCAGTTAGAGGAGATTTAGGCCTTCAAAACAGTGGTATCCTCCCAAGATGAGATATTTAGATTAAAAGATGCATATTCAGAGTCTTCAGCTCAGCCTACCTGGAATGAACAGTGGCTGCTCCTATGATTCTGTTGGTTTGATCAGGTTTTTTTTTTCTCACTTAGAATGATTCCAGTGGCTCCGGTGGGATTATTCTTGTTCTAGCCAGATGTAAAAGGAAAGCAAAATCAAATCCTTCATACATCAGTGTCAGACTGACTCCAAGAAACCAGTGTTGAGTGATATAAAGGATAAGGGGCCTGAGGAAGGATATGTTTATGGAGAACATTTGGGAACTTTAACTACTTGTAGTTTGAACAACCATTGAGTTGGGGAACTTGACTGCAAATATTTAAGAGTGCAAAGAAGTATAGAGGGAAGCAAAGGGATATGAAAAAGAGAAGTGAGATACAATTAAAGAAAGAAGGAGTATAACTCTTTTAAACAAATGGCAACCTAGCCTGCCATAAGCTTTTTTGTACTATATTCCTCATCTGAACAGGTGAACACCTTCCAGGAGCATAGAAACGCTGCTCAGACGTGTTTTTTCCTGTGATCATGGTGTAGTTGTTGGGTAGAAGGGAAGCAGATTTTGTTGGAGATGTAGTATCTTTTCTTAGATCTACTGAGAGAAATCAGACAAAAAGCAGATGTGGTTTTGGCCTTGTGTCTAAAACCTTCTGTGTGTTCTTCCATCTGGATTGCTTGATCTAAACCCCTTCCTTGTTCTTACCTTTCCTGCAAGGAAGGAGAATTTTGTATGGATTGTAGTGGCTTTTTATGCTAGGACATTTCTTTCAGAGCAGAGAAGGCTGTTTGAAGCTGTCACCCAGGGAATATTGGTCTGTACTTCGTGGTGCTGCTCTGGGATGCTCTGTTTCTCCTGCACAGGAGAGCTTTGCCTTCGGGAGGAGAGTTCAGCTGAGCCTGGAGCGAGGAGTTTTCTTCTGCTGTCACCCACCTTGGAGACACGAGCTAAGCAGCTGAGCAGTGTGTCCTGGACACCGAGACCTTGACATTCATTTGGCAGCCGCAGGGAAGGCAGCGTGAAGGACTCACCCTGCCAACGAGCTGCATCCTCCTGGGCTGGGCAGGACTGGCTGGCATTCCCCGAGCACCTCCTGGACTCTGATCAGGGCTGTCACGTTTCCTTGGTGCCAGGGAGCGCTGACACAGCGTGCCTAACCTGGCCAAGAGAGAGATAGGGTCTCCCAGCCAACTGGGAACGGTGGAAATGATTTCCTGCAGATGCCGTCATGTGCAAATTTAGCACCAATGAGAAATCCAAGCACATTCTCCAGGCACAGGAGGCTGGGCAGTGTGTGTGACCCTTGGTGAAAGGGCTGGGAACTCTCTCCTGGTGGTGCTTCAGACCAACACAGAGACCACAAGGTAGCAGAGGGATCATTTGCGCCAGTGAAAAGCCATGAAAGCCCTGATACAATGGCCATGGAGAAGTGGGACCTCCCAGCAGGCTGCACAGGACCCAAGGTTTGGATGACAGCACATCTAACCCTTTTACCATCCTTTCTTCTCTGTCAGACATTGGCATTCATGCTCCATGTACAAAAGTGAACCGTATGCATATGACAAACCATTTTTTTTCTTTGCAACACCAGTTAGAGCAAAGCTACTCGAAGGGAATAAATGTATATTTACACAAGAGAATGTATATTACTAAGAGAGTAAATGTATATTTACATGAGAGAAGACATGACATCTTTTATTAAGAAAAAATATAAATTTCAGTACTGTATCACCCTGTTTGATCTTTCCATCTGCCTGTACATCCCCTCTGAATATTACCTAGGTTATAGCCAGGTCTCAGTTACCAGATATAGGGGAAGATAGTGATTCTGCTCTCATAAAACATCACTTTCTCTGAAAAACACCATTTCAGCCTTATCCATAGACCTAAATGGAGCAGTGCAGTTACTCTGGTGTGGTGCAAATGGAAAAGAGCATCCTGTGCTCCCTGTCTTCCCAGTTGTGACACTTTCTGTGCTGTCTCATCACACACCAAATCTGCCCTCTGCCCCATCAATCACGTCACTCACCTTTCCCTGCATCCCGAGCAGGGAGGGATGCTCAGATTGACCCTGCGTGGCTGCTGGGTAACCAGAGCAGGGCTGCACGGCCGGGCTGGCAGGTGGAGGGAATGTGCTAATCCTGGTCATGCCCTTCCATCACCTCCACGTGCTCTGTCAGCTGCGCGGAGCCGCCCAGCGCCGCACGCCCTGCGCCCCAGTGGCATGTCCCCATGGACCCGTGCCACGGGGCCTCGTGCTCCTCGGGCAAGGCTCTTGGAAAACCGCAGCCCCACGGAGGGATGGGTGCCACCTGCAGTTGGTAAAAGAATCACTGAAATGGGGTAGGAATTGCAGCCTGGAGGTGCTGAGCCTCCCGGATTATCTGCAGGGGAAAAGAGAAGGCATAACAATCTTGATGGAAGGGAGAAAATGTGGGAAAATGGAGTTCTGTGATAATGGAGGTGAGGAAATCCTGGGAGAAAAGAGGTAAAAAAGCTGGAAAAAGTCCAGTTTGTGGTTTTGGAGACATGAGGGAAGTCATTCTGAGGATGGAAGTTCACTAGACCATCACAGCTATGCAAAATTTGAAAAGCCATGGTCCGGAAACAGGGCTTTGGGGACAACTGGGATACAAATGGACTGTTAGGCTGCTTCTCAGGCCATGTGGAGACACGTATTTTGTTGCTTAGCATTCATTTTTGTTTGTCAGCTCCAGAAAGCTGCTTTCCCACAGCCTTGTCTCAGGACCGTGGGGTGCAGGAGCAAACTGGGGCTGTAGACTTTCAGACCACTCAATCATCCTGCAAATTACAGCCAGCCCAGAAAAAAGCACAGCTCTGCATGTTTCCTTTTTTAGGTAGAAGTGTTGGGAAAACAACATGAGATTTTGTTTCTGATAAACTAGGAGCTGTTTCAGGAATATTAATTATTTTTCTTGTATCAATATTTTACATTTATTCCTCCACTGTGGTATTGGGACTGAGATGGATGAAGTCTACAACATGGTTTCAGAGTTTCTTTCAGGCACTCACAAGCCTCTAAAAAAAAAATAGTGCTGACATTTTGAAGTCAGAAAGGTTTATTTTCCGATTATATTAGCCTGGCATATGGAAGCTGTGGGCTCCATTCCCTGCCCCATGTAATCCCTTTGCAACATCAGTTGGAATCAGATTCTTAAAAAGCTTCTGGATGCCTAAGGACAGAGGCTTAAAGGGCATCTGAAGGTGTTGAGGCACCTGAATAATTTTTAACCTCTTGTGTACCACCTCTGTAATCCTCCATCTCCCAGAAATTCATGCAGGAGAGATTTTGCTGCTCTGTAGTTGTATTGGAAAGAGAAATGCTCAGAGTCTGGGAGATGGTGGAGCCTCCAAAGGCACACATGTGATTTTCAATAACGAAGTGAGGATGGAAGGAGTGGATCCATCAGGGGATTTTTATCCTCTATGTCCAACCTGAGCTGGGGGCTCGGTGCTGGGCTGGAAAAAGGTCTTTTTTTCAGAGCTGATTGAGGCCCAGAGAGAGCTCACACAAGTCTCTAGACAGTCCGAGACAAGATCATCATGGTATATCTGGGATTTAAACCTCGGTCTCGGTGCGTGACTCAAAAAACAAGACGAGGAGTGGAAGCTCGGTCAGGTCCCTCTAGCCTGGGGGGAAACACACCCTGAGCCAATGTCCCACATCTGCAGCAGAGCTGGGGCTGCTTTGGACTTCAGTCTGCACGGAAACACAGGTTGTGTAGATAGTTTTAGAGCTGGATCACCCGTGTGGTGATGTCCTTGGGACAAAGACCTTGACTCCTTTGGGGTGAAATGGTCGGAAAATGTTTCAAAGAGGTGTGTTGCACATCATCCCGAGATGCAACATGAAGTTGAGCTCTCATTCTGGCGCAAGTTGGAGTGATTTTGACCACGACCGTGACCATGTCGGTTAAGTCCTGAAGGTTTCCCTCAGTCAACACTGTCTTTGAACTCAGTGAGGCTGAAGTTATTGCCTGATAGGAGGAGTAGTCCATCTGGAATTTCTCAGCTGAATTAACTTTAATGATAAAAATGATGATATAAATATGTAAAATATAAAAACAGTATTGTCAGCCGCTTTGTTTGTTTCTGGCTCAAGGGGTATATATGTTTAGTCTTGGACTTTTTTCACATTGATTTTGTGTACCAAGATTTAATGTTGTCAGGAACCACTGAGAAAAAATATTTAGTAATAACAATAATAATAGAGGGTGTGATTTCATAATCCTAACAAAATAGATGAAATGGATGTTCAAATTACTTCTTGGCTTGGGTTTAGGAGCTCTCCTGGTGCCTACCACATTAAATTTGTATTGAGACAACTTTGTTTTCAAGGAGGTCTTCATGCTGGAACATATCAAGTAAGAGATCCAAGAAACTATAATATCAACAGTAATGATGTTTCTTTTGAGATACAAAAAGTTTAGCTATTAAGGCTAAGTTTAGCTATTTTTTCTTGTCGTTTGTTTAGTCTGTTTGGTGAATTCTGCCAGGTTGGTTTTGATCCCGTGTGAAGAGTGATTTGCTGTAAGAGCGGATGCACCAGTAAATTGAAAGTAAATCATAAATAATTGTAACAGTTAATATAACGAACTGACATCTCCACAGTTTATTTTCCACTCGGTTTAGCTCAGTTCAGGCCAGCTTCTCTCTGGCATCGTTTGCATCCAAGGCGAGGGACCGAAACGCCGCAGCCGCCCCATCTCTGCCCCGCTGCCTTGGCGCTGTGTTCCCACGGCCGGGGCTGTCCCTGGCGGGGGGACAGGGGCGCTCTGGCCGGCACGGCTTTGGGGCGCGGGGGCTGCGGGCTCAGAGGGCTCCCCCGCCCTGGGCTCACGGGGTGCGGGAGGGAAAGCTCCGGGGCACCGCCGGGCTCGGGGGCTGCGGGGCTGCGGGGCTGCGGGACGGACTGCCCGCCCCGGGCACGGAGCGCTCGGCACCGCTGGTGCTGCCCGCAAAGGGTTAAGGGGAGCGGGCCGCGGAGGGCGGGGGCTGGCGGGGGCTCCCGGGGATTGGTGCGAAGTTTGGAGCGGGGCGGCCCCGCACCGCCCTCCGCGGCGGCTCGGCCCCCACCGCCACAAAGCCCTGCAGGGAAAGTTGCTTTATCGCCGGTTTCTCTCTCGCCGGCTCTCCCCCCCCTCCCCTCCCCTTCCCCAGCCCTTTTCCCCTCCTCCCCTCGCTCCTTAAACGGGATTCCGGCTGGGCGAGCCGCCGGACGGCATCACCGGGCATCCCGCGGCGCGGAGCCCCGGAGCCTCTGGCAGGTCCCCGCTGTCCCTCCCCGCACACACACGCTCAGCCCGGCCCGGAAAGCAGGAAAAAAATAATTTACAAGGTTTCCCCCTTTCCCTGACCTCCTCGCCCGTGACTCTCGAGTGGAAAAAAAACCGCCCTCGGGGGCGAAGGGGGGAGGTTGTTACAAAGCCGGTGAAGGGGCAGAGCCGCTCCGTGGGGAGGGCACCCCCAGGCAGCCCCGGCACCCCGGGGAGGGGGGCATGAGCTAGAGGCCGGCGGCGGAGCGCCCGCCGGGCGCCGTGGCCGCGGAGGGCATGAGGCGGCGAGCGGCGGGGATGGGCTCCAGAGCGCGGTGGTAGAGCCCGCAGCAGCCAAGGTAAGTGTCCCCCGCACCGCCACCCCGGGCCGGGACACCCCTCCCGGGGCCGGGACCCCCCTCCCGGGGCCGGGACACCCCGCCGGGGCCGGGACACCCCTCCCGGGGCCGGGACCCCCCGCCGGGGCCGGGTGTCGCACAGCTGGGAGCCGCCAGCGCAGCCCCGAGGCTGGGGCAGCACCAGGTGGCATCGCGCCGGGTGTCCCCCGCGTGTCCCTCCCTCCCTCCCTCCCTGCGCTCCGCGACCCCGGTTCCCGGCGGAGCATATCCCGTTACCGCCGAGCCGAGCCCCGCCGTCCCCGCAGCCGCTGCCCGCCGCGATCGGCGTTGCGAGCGGCGGAGCGGCCGCGTTTGCTTCGCTGGATGCTGTACGCGGCTTGTTGTGTGTCCTGGGGGCACGGGGTGTTTGAACCGGGGAGTTTACAAGGGTGAGGAATCCAGACAGTGTTTAGAGAGTGAGAGTTTTAGGAGGAGAACAGGGTGTAATTAATGTAAACCTCATCTACCCCGGGTGTGCGTATCGCGGCGAAGGCATCTTCAAGAATCTGGGAAATTAAGCGCGGTTGTGCTTTGGGACGCACCTCTGGAGCCCACGGAAACAAGTGGGGTTGTTGGTGGGGGGAAGAAGAGGAAAGGAGGAATCAGTGCTGTGCAGAGAAGTCTCGGAGTGGAGGAAAGCGCGGACCCAGAGCAGAGCCTGCTGAGGGGCACTGGAGCAGCAACACAAAGTTTTCTGGGCTGCTGATGGGAGAGGTAACATTCCTCCTCCCCCTTCCACCGATTTCCTCCACAAATTGTTAACCTGAAATCTTGTTTTATGGCCACTTGCTAGGGTTTTGTTTGCCTTCCAGACTGGTTCTGTACGGGATACCAAAGAATTATGCATTAACTGTAAACTTAGAGGAGCTTACTGGCCTCAGTGGGTTCTTGATTTATATCAGGCTAGAGCAGAGAGGAGGGCAAAGTTTTACTCACTGAGCACCAAGGAATGAATTACAAGTACATTGCTCTTCCATTTGCTGTTTCTTCTTGTAAGTCTCCTCAATAGGATTTAAAACTCTGCTAAGTTGAGGATTGTTTGGGGTTTTTAACCCCCAGTAACTATTCTGTTTTCCTTTCTCCTGCTTCCAGGTCTGAGAGGACAGCAGCCTGTGCGATACGGCGGGATCTGGTTTTCAAAATGGAATTGCAGCTGGCGCTCCTTTTCGCAGGGATAATTGCATTTTCGGACTCGGCGAGAGGTAAGGGCACCGCGCTTGGTGTGAACACCCTGCGAGACTCACCCTTCCCTCTGCTCCGTGGGCTCGTGCTCCACAAACACCTGTGGTGCCCCCGGAGGGAACCCCAGGGGAATTGCTGTCGGCACACTCTTGTCCCCCTGCACGGTTTTATCTGCACAGAGGTGCAGGCTCGTGCCTCCTTACCTGCGTGGTTTGGGGCCATCGTTTGGGATGGAGTGTGGTCGCTCTGGCTTTGCTGAGGTCTGTTAGGTGCAGGTGAACTTCCAGGGGATTTTCTTGTGCCTGTGTAAAAATACACAGACAATTTTAAAGAAAAGCAACTGCATTCCTCTGTGGATCAGAAATACCTCTCCCCTCCTGTAATCCCTCCAGCCTCTGCCCTGTGTATTCCCACTTACAAACTAAACAAAACACGTCCATTAACTTCCCCGGTGACAGACAAATGACAGTTCCTAACAGCGAGAGCGTATTTTAGTGCTGAGGCTCCAGCAGTTGATCAGATTTCAATAAACAGGTTCCCCTTCCAGAGGCAAATTGGAATACGTTGACATGGGAATGAAGGGGGTAGGAAAAAAGTTTCTTTTGGGGAAGGTGCTTTTAGCAAAGCTCTGGGATCAGAGTGAGAGGAGCGGTGGCTCTTCCTCTGCTTTCGGCTGTGTTGTACCTTGGCGGGTGCTGTCCTTGGAAAGCCTGAATGGGAATCCAGGCTTTCAGCTCCCCTGCCCCTGGTCACAAAGTAGGGGCTGCATTGTTCCAGGAGAATGGGGGTATGACTGTAGGATGCAGATTGCTCCAGCTGCAATTTCCGACAGTATCAGAGTTTCATGAATTGTTGTAAGACCTTTAAATCATCCAGTGTGATGGACTTGTGAATTAAAAAGTTTAAACTTGCCCTTCACTTGGCCTGTAACTTGCCAAAAATAAATCTTGGGGGGGTGAGGGTGGGAAAGGAGAGGGGGAGCGTTACTCTGAAAACGCAAGTTTGGGTTAGTGCACTGCTTTTTTTTCTTCTTGGCATTGGCTTTCAAGCAAATGTTTTATGGAGGCAAAAGCACTATAAAATGATTTGGCTGGAAACTGAATGAAAAAGAAAACAGTATATAGGCTGTAATTCCTGCAAGTCTGAATTCCAGGCAGGGCTTACAATGGAGACTCAGTTTAAGTTGTGGGCGATGGGCAGCAGTGTATGAATTAAGATGACTTCATGGATGTGTATTATTGCAATGGACCTGAGAAGTTGGTGGAGTTCCGGAAAAGATCTGAAGTGGGCAGGAGAAGACAAAAAGATTCTTGTCTCTGATGTGAGCGGAGTATCGGCTGCTTTCCTGGCTGACCTTGTTTAAATTTGGTTTGCAATTGTCTTGCTCCTACAATTATTGCCCCTGGAAAGTGAAGTGCTGTGGGCTGTTGTCATGTGAAGAAGGGACAGGAAATGAGCAGCAGTGATTTCAGGACATCATCGTTTTTCCTATGGAAAGGTCTTTTTAATATAACTTGGATAGGCTCATATTGGTAATTGGGTTATTTGAATACTTTCAGAGCTGGAAAAGCCCATCGTGCATGTGTATGGAGAGATAGTTCTGGTCATTTAAAATTATCTAGAAATAGAGGTTAAAAGCCAGGGCCAAACTCATGAAAATTGTCATTCATTCATGTGCTGATTTAAGAGAAAGGAAGTGAAGAAGAAAAAGGAGTCATTGCTGTAAAAATATAGACAAAATCCTGACATTTAAATCCCGCTTTAGTCATGCTTGAGGTTGAGAGCATTTCTGATATTGAAGGAGGTAGATGGAAGACCAAACTTGTATGTGAGCAGAGATGAGACACTCCCCAGAACTTTGAAACCTTATTTTGTGCTGACAAATATCCCCAATTGTTAGCTGTTTACCTTGGGATAATTTCAGATTCTTGGAAAAATGTGCCAGGCTCTTAACGTGCCTGCAGAGCTTTTCTGAGCACCTCACACAAGGGCTTTGGCCGCTGGAGATGTGTAAATGTTACCTGCTACAGTCGCTCAGGTTTTACAGGCAGTCCTCCAGCCAAATCTCAGCCTGAGGTCGTGAGGCTCTTCTCCGGAGGAAGAAGGGCTCTTTGTTTTGGTCAAACAGCATTTAATATCTGTGTCCTGATTGCAGATTAGATGTGTGTGGCCCAAAGTGTGCCAGCAGCTCCCAATCCGAGGTGTCAGAAGTTAAATGGGCGCTTGCTGTCTGGTGACTGAGTGAGGAGGGTGGCTCAGGAGGCTCTCTGGGAAGGTGATGGCCCTTCTTTCCTGCTCATATTAGGCAAAAGTAGGTTATGCTGGAGTTGGGGTGTTAATTTGGAGCTGACTGATGCTGTGCCCGTGCTTGGGGAAGGGCTGTGCCGTGGTGCATCTGCACAAGGGGGCAGAGTTAAGTTGCCCACGCGCTCCAGCTTTGATATTTCCTGAAAGTTGAATTCTCAGCTGCAATCTTGCATTAAAAGTTACGTTGTATTATTTTTACATCTTTATTTAGGTGACACCTTTTAAGGCAAAAGGTCCTGCAGGAATGACTAATTGGGTTTATGTGGCAATTTTATTTTTTTTTTTTACACCTCCCAGCAAAAAGGGGTGTTTTCCCGGATCTGGATCTGTGCCTACTGGCTCTGTCCCCCCCAATGTATCTCATCACTGATGTAAAAGACACAATAAAAAAAGGGAATCTTAGCAAACGAAGGTAAACTCTTAAGAAAGAGGTAATACCTTTGAAGTATCCAGGTAAAGCAGAGAGCAGGTCTGATTTTAGATGTCCAGGTGGTAGAACTGTGTTGGAAGGGATGAAGGGTAAGATAGCTCTGGCTGTGTTTGAACCAATGCTTTTTGGGCTGAAAGACTAAGGCTTAAGGGCTTGTCTACACCTGCAAATGCACTGGAATATCCTTGCCAAAAACTTAATCTGGAATAACTCTCTTAGTGGTGAATCTTATTCCAGGCTAAGGATCTCCTGGATAGAAACTGTACCAAAAATGTCTTTCTTGGGAGCTGTTTTGGTAGATATCCAAGCTCCTTCTTTCCCTTGAGGCTGAAGACTAGGGCCCCTGTGTACACAAACCCCACTCTTGGAGAACAAAACCTGCGTGCTGTGTTTTTCTGAGAAGGACTGTGCCTTCCCTCTGCCAGCCAGGGCGTAGGGCAGCAGCTTCAGCCTGGTTTCCAGCCGTGACAAATAATGTCTGCTCTGAATTGGGATAACAGCTCATGTCCAGTGGTTCATCCCTGGTGTTATTCCATTCCTGTTCTCTCCAAGCAGCTCCATAATGGGCTTAAAAGTCGTCAGTGTGCCGCCCTGGCCCTCCTCTGCAGGGACTAATGCCATCTTGGGTCACTAACCTTCGGTGACCATGTCCTGCAGCAATGTAGCTCCTGCCACGCCACACCTCCGGCTGGACACAGGTAATACAATCTGATATTTTCCTGCCTATGTTATCTCAGCGACAGACAACGCGATATTTGTTCCAAATCTGTCAAGTTGCCATCATATTCGCGTTGGTGACCGTATATGGTAACTCTGGGATGTGCCTGGCATTGTCCCGTGGCTTAAGCAAGATTTTGTATGATATGTTTAGAAGTTTTTGGTAAGAGCAGTAACCACCCTCCTATTTGCAAGTAAACTGATATTGTGCTGGAAACTAATTAGCTTGGATGTTGATTTCATTTTCGGTGCGTTGCGTAGGGAGGGGAAGAACAGACCTTAATTGCTTTCTGTTCTGGCACTTCTCTGTGCGACCTTGGCTTGCAAACCTGCTTGGTGTCTGCTTTATAGGGAATTTGCTGATTGGGCCACCTCAAAATTCAGTGGTTAAATGCAGAAATAATGTTATGTGCCATTTTTGTTTCTCCTAATACTGAAAAAAGGGAATACGATACTAGAAGTGTTTTTTATTTCTTGGAAGTTGAGTTCTTCGTTCTGAAGAACAGAATGCCCATTCTGTAACTTTGGGGTTTGTAAGAGTGAACTTTGGGGTTTTTAAGAGTGCTTCAGTAAGCACAGAAAAGATAAATAATGGTAATGTGAGAGAGATGGTTGTTGGCTTCTGTTTTACGCCTTTATTCTTGTTGAGTGGTTGTTTCCAGATATAATGATTAGGTAATTTCTCGCTTGTGAAAGAGAAGCATGTTCAGATCTAACAGCCTGATTCAAATTTTATGGAAGTCACAGCACATCTTCTGGTGAAGTTTGGGGCATTTTTTGGATCGTGCTCTTGGGGAACTTGCTCATGAATAATCTGTCAGCATGACTTGTACCTAGAGTCAACATGACGATCTAAGAGAATCTTGGTTATTTTTTAAACTCCGGTTCCTCCCTTCTTCTGAGGCTGTCGGCTGCTTTAAATTGTGGCTGAGTTTAAACATAAAATTAAGTGTGCGTCATACTGGAAAATTAGGGTTGATTTTATTTGTTTCTAATTGGAATATTACAAAACTCAGCAAATTGCTCAAATACATCTAGATTTTCCTTAAAGTTTGTATAACTCTGTTTTCCAAGTGCATATGTGTCTTTGACCTTCATTAAAAGACGCAAGCGGCAAATTAAAATACGTCTTTTCTGGGATGAACTTGCATGCAGCAAAGGCTGGACTGCAAAGCCTGAGTTTTAGCCACAGAAGAAATTTTCATATATCATGAGGCGGTGCTTGGGATCTAGGAAAATGTTTTTTTCAGGAAAAGAATATAATTCAAAATTGAAAGAGAAGTGACAATTGCTAGCAATTAGGAACCCCCTTTTCAAGCTTTGGGACCATTGGTGCTAATTTATTAACTAAAGCTGAAGTTTTTCATCTGACATGAATTGGCTGACAGAGCTAATCTTTTCCAGTATCGCCTCTGATAATTCCTTTTTGAGTGTCTGTCTCACCATGAGCGACATGGTACATGTACATCTGGGCACAGAGCACTTGTCGTGGAATAGCATGAGTGCAGTAGAGTCTGGATGTGCACTTTTGGATTAATAACTGGAAGAGATAAAAATTTCCACTGAAGGAGGAGAATAATAATGCAGAGGTCCTCTTGTGCCTAGGTTGAATTAAAAAAAACCAACAGCCTTTAGTCATAGCTTTATTTATTCAGGGATATTAGAACTGGTGCCGCTGATTTTCCTAAGACGTGAAGCTCCTACTTGTGTCTGCAGTAAAACTATGCTGCCCAAAGGATCTGTACAAATGTATCCCAGCGTTACAGGAGTTGGTGGAAATGCTCTTTTCTCAGCATTCTTTCATTAACCTACTCATTTTGTCTTGTTTCAAGTAATTTGTCTTTTATCTGACCTTGTCTGTGTTTTCTGGTGGGCTGCTCAAGCTGTTTGGAACATTTAATTTCGATTTCTGTTCCTTACCTTGGTCTCTGTAATCAGGCCTTACTTTGAGCTTTCTCTAATAATAACGCCCCCATAGGTATTTAGCTATGTTCACCTATTCTAATGTTCTGCAACTTGGTGAAGCATTTTTGGTCACATAAGGGACCTTTTAAGAGTGGAGCCATTGTGAATGTAGGAGTTACAAAGACCTCTCTCTCTGATGCAAGTCTGTTCAGTCTGCTGCTCTTTCACAGCAACTGTAGTACTATGGTAAAAGAAAAATATTTCCAAAAGCAAGCTCGATTAATCTGATCGTGCTGTCCCGATGTCGTATGAGATAGGCAGATGCAGCCCATGCCAGTTGTAACAGGTTGAGACCTGATTCAGAGCCTGCCAGTGTTGGTGCTGTGACTCCTACTCACTCCCATAGGCTTTGGATCCTTCCCTGAAGGATGACTTACCCAGATTATCTGTGGTATCCACCTCGTGTGACAGCAGAGGACATGTGGGCTAAGTGTGCCACTAGCCTCCTTGACTGTATGGCTTGGACTCACTTTTTTATTCTAGAAAAGCACATTTTGATGCCTCTGGCTCTGGCTGGTGGGTGGAGCGTGTGCTGCTGGGGCTGAAAACAATTTGGAAATTCACTGCTTAAACTCAGGGTTTCTGCAGAGAGGTTTATCCCCAAAGACAGGGTGCCACTCCGCGGGCAGTATTCTGGGTATGACAGGAGGGGCTTAAGACTATTTAATAAGTGAATGTATGCTGTTTGCCACCGAATCCATTCCCATCTCTGATTTTTATTTCTTTCCCCCCTTTCCAGTCAAATAAACCTGGGCTGTATGGAGTTTGGTTGGTTGCTCTGATTGCACAGTGTCCCCTTTGTGTCACAGCAGAAGCACAGCATCCTGCAGTGCTGCGAGGAACCTGATGTTATTTCGTCCCAGCCACTCCAATTTTCATGAAGAAATTCAGCCAATAACTCCAGGCTACTTCTTCCATTAAGTGTTCAAACTTAATTTTGAGCTTCACTAAGGAAAGAAGAAAAATGTAAATTGGGAGCAGGGGCTCCTTGGAGCAGGTTAATGTTTCTCAGGATGGCTGCACCTCTATGCTCAGCTTCTCTACAAGTGGTTTCCAGCTTGATGGCACACAAAATAATTTCTCCTCATATATGGTAAATTTATTTCATGAGAAATTCACACAATCTTGGGTGTCCTGTCAAGTGAGTCATGCAAAGAGGTGTCATACCCTAGATGTCACTTGGCTGACATTGACTGGGGTGGGTATTTTAGGAGCCATCAGTATTTGTGCATGTCAGATAAAAATACAGGAACAGCAGAAAAATAGGGAAATCAATGGACTTAATTTGTACAGTAGGCATTTTTAAAAATTCATGTCCTCCTTGCTGGGTTTGCTCCAGGTCGTCAGGTTTGATGACCTTGAGAGTTAGGTACTAGTGTGCAGTGGGACAACATCTGTGTGGTAACTTTGGGCTTAGTTCTGCCCAGGATACCAGGAGAGGGAAAAAGCTGGAGGGGAGCATGGAGGGAAATGTGTTAGCCAAGGTCCTAGAGAAAATTTAGTCCAGATTAGTTAGTGCACCCCTGCTCTTGGGGCCTGCTGGTGCCTGGGAGAGAATCTTGAGCAGGCAGTATGTGACTGAAGAGGATGTTGGGATGCAGCTTTTCCAAATCTGTGCTGTATTCTTTCTTCTCCTGTGCCCCCATGGACAGCTGTGAGACGATTGGCTTTTGACCAATTTGTGACTCTGAGTAAAAGCCTTGTAACGCAAAAGGGGTGCTTTCATTGTGCTGGCTACTATTTTACTATTGCCCTGTATGGATTTTAATCTTCTTTTCTCTAGACTGAAGTGAATGTGGCAAGGCCAAATCACACACAAAGGAGGGAAAAGGGAAAGCTGTTCAGACTCACAAGCCTCTCAAAGCTGCACAAGCCAAAGTAGTGGAGTTATGCTGCTGCAGATGCTGGAGCACTGTGAACAGGTTTCTTTCCCTCCTCCTTCCTCTCTAATAAATTTGTGTGAGTTGGAGTAATAGAGGAAGTTATTTTTCTCAGTGGCTGTTCTCAGATCTAACACAGATCTGTAACAGATCCATAACTGCTGGTTAAGCAATAGCAAGTGCCAGATGAGCTACAGGTGTATGAACTGTGTGTCAAGGATGGAAGGGTTAATGAGTAACAGGATGAACCTCTGAACATTGTGGAATATCTCCCCAGGGACACTCCAGACTCTCTGTGGAAGGAAGGATGCATGTTTGTTGTTGACCAGTCAGTGTGAAACTGGTGGCTATAACTCCTTCAGGGTGTGGATACCCTTCAGAGAGGGTACTGTGAGAATCAAAATCTTCCCTGTTCTTTGCAGACTAACATGACATTTTTGTGGCAGTAACGGTGTCTCTTTATCCAGATAAGTAATATTAGGAAGTGTTTAAAATATTTTTGGGAAGTTTGAAATAGAAGAACTGGGGAGGAGTTGAGAGCTCCTCCAGCATATGGAGATCAGGCTCCAAACTCTGATAAGTCATTTCATATTTTAATGTTCAGGGTTGGATTACAAAGGTGATAGTCCCTTTAGGTTCAGTGGGTTGTGGCTGAGTAGGTGTGAGTAGAATTTAAATATGTAATCCTACCAGAGAGTAGAAACTGGAGCCTCGTAAGACCAGGGTGAGTTTCAGTTCTGTGCTGGGTGGCACCACGCCATGGGAGGGTTCATCGTGATCTGCAATAGTTAATATAAAACTAGAATAACAGATCAGAGCTGATGAGTGTCTTTCCTCCTCTTGCCATTCCCAACCAATCAGAAATGCAGTATTGCATGGGGCTAATTTCATTAAGGGCTAATGAGAGTGAAACTTTCAACTTAATAATGGCTAGGACATCAAGCAGGTGTTTACTTTTCCTTGTTTGATTGATTGGGAATCGTAAACCTGTTAGGGAGATAGTTGCATATGCAGAGAAGTGGCTTAGGACAGTTGATTGTGAGTAGCTGGATTGGATCTCTGAAGGTGTTTGCCACTGCTCTGAGCACACAGCTATTGTTTATGGGATATAAAGAGGCACAAAGAAGTACTGGCTAGTCAGAGCGTTTTGCTCAGGAGCTGCAGAAACCATAAGATAGGGATGGGTCAGTGTTTTATCTAGACCAGAGCAAAGTCCTGCTTGTGTTCCTAAGGCAGAACACTCTTCCTGATTTCCTGCTTGCTCAAACAGGAGTAGACCAGAGGACCTGGAGGATTTCAAGAGTATTTTGTGGTGGTGACGTACACAGGTGTATTCCTGTCCTTGGAAGTTCATTGGAAACACCTTGTATCCAATTGGTAAAGTAGCCTCTGAGTATTTAAATTAAAGTTAAATTCAGGGCTTTCCTTACCTTGAGTACTCCTGTTGGGAGGAGGATTGTAGATTCACAAGGTTGGGAATCTGTTCTTACTTTACCATCAATACCAAGGAAGAAAGGTACTGCAAGGTGCTACTCAAAAGTAATCATAGCAGTAGACCTGCATATTAATAATAATTATGACTATTTATTGAGAGTTTCCCGTGCATTAAAAAAAGTGAATATAAAAAGAGATCCAAAAAGTGCTGCTCAGTGTTGGCAGTGTTCCTCTTCCTGATACTGTCAGGAGAAAAAGCTTGTCTTTCTGGAGGCCACAGACTAAGTGGAGTTCCGGGCTTATTTTTCTTTTATCCTACAAAATCCAATAAATCCAGTAAATTCTTTCAGTGTGGTCTTCCAAGAGTTTTTCAACTTGGTCTGACTCACAGATTATTTGAGTGCCATTATAGACTAGGGGTCAAGCAAGTTAATTCCCAGAACAGTATGCTGCCCTGTTTTCAAACTGTGCTAATCAGGGTTTTGAGTCAAAGCATGGCAGTTTGCTTAGTGAAATTATTTTCCTGTTAGAAAATTACAAATAGGCTCTGACTATTCGCGTTGGCTTTGGTCACTGGAGCACTCACATCACATGCAGTGCAAAGCCCCCAGGGATGCAGTTGCTGTGGATCAGGGCACTGGTGGGGGCTCATTTCCCATTTCACAAGATTGAACTCGTGAAAACAGGCTGAAACCATATGAAAGAAAAGAAAGAAATTGTTGCTGTTACATTTCCACCTCCAGCAGGACCGAGGGAGGGCTGTGTGGAGCCCGTCTGAGCTGTAACATGAATGTCCTTCCCCAGAGGAGACATTTGGTGGAGTTATTTGGTTACCTCTCCCCCTCACCTTTTTGTAATGGACTCTTGTTTACTTTTTCCTCCTCCTTTCCCGAAGCTGATTAGCACTGTTTAGGCAGAGGAAATGAATTACCATAATTTACTGTTGTTTAGAACAAGACACATTCCCTGCGTGTATGTATACACAGGCTGGCATTCGCCCTCGCAGCGCTGTGCAGAGGAGCGTGTTTACAGAGTCTGGCTCCATTTAGGGAGAACAATACCCTGATTATAGAGGGCAGCCTTTTCTTCCCAGAAACCAGAAGGAACCCTTCGCTTCAAGCAGCTACTGCCTCTTGAAGGTGCAGACGTTGTGAGCTGCTGGAAAAGGGGGGGAATAAATCTGTTGTGGACACAAACCAGCGGCATTGTTCTCCACGGAAGTTGGTTTAGGGGTGGGGGTGAGGAATGGTGTTGGGATAAACCAAATGCCAAGTGTAAGATCTACCAGCGTGCAGGGAGGTGTCGTGACTTCCAATTTAATTTTCAAATAACAGCTGTGAGACTTCATGGGGAATTATTTGGGGCTGCTTGGGCGGGCAAGGGGAGGCCGGGTGGGAAGAAAATGGTGACTGAGTCTCAGCGGTTTTGGATGGGCTGAGTTGGGTTGAAAGGTGCTGTTATGTGTGAAATGCCGGTCATTTCTAATTGCAGTCATGCACCTGTGCCTGGTAGATAATGCTGGAGCCGTGTCATATGGAGCATTTGCTTCACACGATGTTGAGAAAGGTCAAGCACTTGGTTTCTGTCCTGCTAAGTTGGGTCATTAGATGCACAAATAGGACCCTCCTTCCTTTGCCTGGCTGCAGCCACTCAGCTCCTGGCAGTAAATCCTTCTCAGGTGTGATTTCATGGCAGCTGAGGATGACTGAACTTGACCCCATCACTGGCCCGTCCTTGTCCTTCTTTGCTCCCAGCCTGGTGACTTCCTTGTGCCAGGGGAGAGCTCCTCTGACCTTGCTGTGGGTGTTTTGGGGAGGAAACTCGGGCAGAAGCCAACCTGGAAAAAAATGTGATGGTTTAAATTCTTAGAGGAGCATGGGCTGAGCTTGTGGAATAGTGCAGTGTCCCCACAGGCAGCAAGCCCTTTCTTCAACTCTCGCTTATGGCAGGAAGGCTCAGTACTTTGAAGGAGTGGATATTTACAGGAACATTTATAAAATGACTCTTTAGGAATCTAAAATGCATCAAGATCCAAAGGGCAAAATGTAACATAGCCTGGGGGCAGTGAATGTGAAAAAATCGTATTTGGCTCTTGGTTCAGCTCAGTCAGGGCCAGAGCATTGCTGACCCTTCTGCACTGGGAGATTGCATCGTGCACACTCTGTATCGTAACAATTTTCTGTTTCTCTCAAAGTTCCCTTGAAATTTGGAGTGCTTTGTAAGGAAATGGGTGACATCTTCCTTCCTCAGTCTCTGCTTTTGGCTTCTGAGGGGAGGAGATGGCAAGTTAATTCTGTCAGCATTTGCTGGCCCTCCTATGGCATTGCCTGCTGCAAGGAAGGAGCTGCTCCATGAGAAGCACAGCCAGCAGCAGAGGTGGCTGCAGCCGGTGCTGCTGGTGACCAGGTGTTCCCTCGGCTCCAGGCACAGTGTGTATCCACCCTGGAGCCAAGGTGAATGTGCTGTGTCACCCACAGGTTCCTCCCCAGGCTCAGCTTGGTCTCTTCAGGACTTCTGAGTACTGACGCTGCTTCAGTGAGTTGCAAAAATAAGGCAGAGAAAACAACTTGGGCAAAAATACTCCCTTGTGGGTGAAAATATTTTTCCAGGGAGCGTGGCAGAGCCAGCAGGCTAAACAGGTAACACTGCAGAGCTGCAGCAACAAGGCTTTTAAGGGATTTCTGGAAGGGGCTGTTTATATTGGCCGGTGAGATGTGGTGTATGAGTTCTGTCCAGGGATGACTGATGCATGTCTAAGCTTTTGAAACATGACCCAGCACCCTGGAGAAACTGGATTTTGCCTCTTGATCTAGATTTTAGTAAAGAGGGGATGATCCTGGTGCATCTACCAGTACCCACATGGAGGCTGTTGGGGTTTCTCTGCATTTGAAGACTAAACTCCAGTACAGGCATGAAAATCAGAACTTGGTACTCAGTAACTATACCCATTGCAAGAATTTTTAATTTTCTTGAATATGCTTTAAAATCTGCTGAACCTTCTCATTCCTGGACAATGCAAGAGGGTCAAGCACAATCCACGCTCGTGGCTTGCAATAAAGACAACAGGAACAGGGCAGTAAGAGCTGCTCCAGGGTCCGTCCCTGCATCTGTGATGGCTTTAAGCTCAGCGTGTGAGGGTGTGTGGCGATCTGGGGGAAATGTGAATCTTGGCAACGGTCCCTGATTCAAAATATCTGGGAAACACTGAGGCGGGAGGTTGAAAATACATCTCTGGGGTTTCTTTCTCCGGAAGGAAAAACAGCATCAAACTTTCACTGAGACAAGTGTTAGAAAGAAAAAATTTGCAATGCAGAATTAAAAGGGGACAGCTTAGTTATTAGACATTAATTGAAATAACAGCAGAGAGGAATAAGGCTGAATGAATTTTAATGGCATTTTGATGTGGATCTTTTTGTTTGTGTACTTACAGGCACTTTCCCTTTTACCTCTACAAGGGTAATGCAGATACTATAAAGTGCAAAATAACGCCAAACTGCAAACCCAGTAACTTTTCTGAGGGAGATGAGAAATGCTCCAAAGTAATTGAACAAGTTTTCTGCTGTAATTAACACAGTGTTAAAACTGAGTCAGGGCCTTCTGGCTGTGGCATGTGTTGGAGGGTATTTACAAAATAGATATTAAGGTAGAGCTTGAGGAGGACTGCAACATCTGAAATATTTAATATTGCTGTCAGAGAGCAGGTCAGCAAATGAGCAGTGGTTTTGGTTGGTACGATGAACATGGCACAAGGCAAAGTTGTTAGTATAGCTGGAGTGATTTTTATCTTATTTATTTATTTTTTTTAGATTTGGGTTAGTGCCTGGAAGTCCTCATTGTACCAAAGCCCTGTCGTTGTGGTAAGGGCTGTCAAACCCAGAATGAACAGACAGCTTGAGTGTTAAATGCAAGTTACTAACAGCTCTTTGTATAGAGACTTTGTTTTACTCGGACAAAGGGCCCCTCCAAAACCAGACCCGTTGGTCAGCTAAGTTTTATTTACCGTGTACCCCTTGGAAAGGTGAGATCCCCTATTTTCTGGCTGCACCCTGTGCAAAGCAGATGTTGCCCTGATAAGGATTTCCAGCTGCTGCTGCAATACAGACCCACCAGGCCAATCATTCTGAGCCCAAGCCTTGTGTAAGTGGCCAAGGTGAAACAGATGCAGACATTTGCTGAACACCCACCGTGGTTCATGTACGTGAATCACAAGTCCAGTTGTCCCCTCTCTGCTGGGTACAAGGCATCGTCGACTTTAGGGAGTGATGGGCATTACACCATGCTTGTTTTTTATGGAAACAACCATCAAAAGTCCTGGAATGGAAAACAAAAAAATTACACAGGTTTTTCAATCATTATTACTGTTATTATCATCCTCGTCATCATCAAGGTGTCTTCAGCTGTGCTACCAACAAGGTGTGACTGCTCCCAAGTGCTGCTCCACGTCGTGCTGGAGCCCACCATGGGTTTTCGCCTTCTGCAGAGGTGGAAAGAACAACCAGCCTAAAATCTGGGAGAAGGAAAGAGTTGAGAGAGGCAAATTTTCACATAGTCGCAGAAAAAGAGGTATTCCAAAAGATTCAATTTTCCTTGCAGAGGCTTGTGGGGGTTGTTGAAAGGGCATTTCAGTGGAAGAGGGCCAAGCTGCCCTAGGCAGAACCAACACCCTCAATTGAGAAAGATTTTTTTCAAACAGCAGTACTGTTAAGGAGTAATTAAAGTCAAATAAAACACGAAAAATAGTGTATGACACATCTATTTGAATTCATCCCAGTTTGGATCCACTGAAACTCATGCAGCACAACACTGGAGGCACACAAAGGGAGGTCTAAACCCAAGGATTTCAGTGCACTTTTGCAACAGAAGTCTCTGTTCTCTGACACAGTTTTCTGTGACTGTTTAAGCACATACTTGCTTCAAGCACCTGGAGATAGTTTGTATTTAAAGAAGCACTTGCTGAGGACCTTCCACACTTGCAGTTCCCTTTCCTTTGTTCCTCTGCCTCCCCTGCAATGTTATCCCAGGCAAAATTTGAAAATAAAATAAAGAAAAAAGGACATTTTGGGGGCCCAGCTGTGTCTCTTCTGGTTTTGCTAGCTGTTGAAGAAGATTTGTGAGGACTCTCTGGGGCAAAAGGGGTCAGGTCAGAGGTAGAAAGCCACTCACCCTCTATCAGAGGGGCTTACTTACAGTGTCTGTCTGTCTGTCTGTCGTTCCCTCGGGGGTTGACAAGAGGCCGACAGCCTTCCCCCAGCTGTTGCCTCTGTCGCATTACAAGTGAGGCTCTGAAAAGCAGCCCTTGAGACAGCTCTTCTCTTGCTAACTCTTTCTACCTGTCAATTAATGTCAAGCGAAGGTGGTTTATAACTATTTTATAACTTTTTCGAGAGCAGGACCCTCATGCCCTTGCAAAGGAGAAGTCCAACTCCTGTGTGAGGTGGCTGCCAAAATCCATGCACGGTGAGTTATGTATGAGAGCAAACAGAATTTCTGCTTTTCATGAAAGAGGTGCTCCTTAGCATCCAATTTTTCCATGGAGACTTTATCCAAAAGGAGCATCTTTTTTATAAGTGAAGATGGGGAAAAACATCTTTATCCTCCCCATCAGGATGGTGGCACTTAAGACCAACATCAGTCACAATCAGAAGATCTTAATCCATTTCTGATGAGCTTGAAAGCCTGGTAATAAGAGCTGGTGGCTTTGCCTGGTTTCTATCCTATTTCCATTCCATTCTCGTTCCTAATATGAGCAAGCAGCACCTCGAGCCATTGTTCACCCTTGTAGCTCTTGGCCTACAGTGCTAGGGTGTGAAATGTGAGGAGTGAATTATGAACAAATAATTAAAAATCTTGCATGGCGGCGTGTTTCCTGAGAGGGAGCAGCAAGACGAGAGTGGGGGCTTTCAGGCCGTCTCTTACCCACTCCCCCTCTCCTCTTGTACCAATTTCCAGCAATTCGGCTGTGTGTTTTTTTTAGGAACTAACTTCCACCCAAAGACTGCTGAATTTTGCTTAAACGCCAGGTTCTGTCAGAGCTGATAAGGCAGCAGCCAGCCTGCAAAGATAACACGAAGGTATCAGGGCTTCTTGGGTTTGTCTTTATTTGGATTTTTTAGCAAGCATTTGACAGATGCTGAGAGCTGTCTGGAGACTTTCGGTTTAGTCTGCTTTTGTCTTTGGTACCAAAATGCTTTTAGGTTGATTTGGAGGGAGAAAAAAAAAAGGTTTGATGGAGCTGGGAAATTAGTGGTGTTTACTGAAGGGAGTGGGGAAGGTGGGCAGTGGGGACTGGATGTCGAGGGTGGCTCTGGGACGTGTTGTTTTGATGTCTCCACTCGGAAAACATTCCCCTCAAAAAGGGTTTAAAGGAAGTGAGGAGCAATACGAAGTCACTCTAAATACCTGATCACTGGCAGGAATGTGTTGTGGTGTATGAAAACCTGTGATTAATTGCCTTTTCAACTTCCCACTGACTCCCACTCGCCTTTTCTTGCAGAGTTGTCCCTGTTTGGGCTGCTGGCTTTTGTTAACCTCTGAGGGAGTGTTTACGCTTGGCTTATGTTAACCAGAAGGGAAAATTTTCCAGTCAGAAATTGATCTATCTGCCGATGCTAATGACTTTGCAGTGGGGAGCTTCGGGAGCAAAGCAGATGTGGATAGAAGACATAGCCCATGCCCTTACACAGAGATGTCTTCTGTCACCCTCAGAGTGAGAGTTTAGGGCCCATTTTCAGCCCAGGTGAGCCCTTAGTGAAGTAAGGTATCTCCCCATACTCCACTCTTTGTAATGACCCCGTGTGTCCCCAGCTTTGTAAAATCAAAGAGTCTTAGACTGGTTTGGGTTGGAAGACACCTTAAGGATGGTCCAGTTCCATCCCCTGCCATGGGACACCTTCCACTCGATTGCTCCCTCAATTTAACCTTGAACACTTCCAGAGATGGGCACCCACAGCTTCTCTGCGAGATCGGTGCCAGTGCTCACAGGAAAGAATTCCTTGCTCCTGTCTTGCCCTCTGTCAAATGCAGCTCTGTGAATGCTTGTCCCATGGGCCCGATTAGGTCATAGATCTAACTGGAAATCCCATCAAAAAACCAAAAAAGACAGGAAAAACATCATGGCGCGGCCCTATAACACTGGATTTTATACCCCTGGCTGTTGCTTGTGGCACCCCTCAGGTGGTTTGTACCAAACAGGCTGTTGCTGGTATTTAATATTCATTGTTTTGTCAGAGGTATTTCACCATGGCTGGAATAACAATGCCAAACTAAGTCCCCTTTTCAAATTCCAATGCAATTTAATTAAGCTTCACAGCACTGCTTGGAGGAATATATTTTATGCCTACAGTATCTTGTAAGCAACCTCATAGAGAGGGTCAGGAGAGGTATGGCAACACTGTTTTTGTTAAAGGCTTCTGCCCAGCAAATCTTTCTTGATCTTTAATGTAACCTGTCACATATGAAATTAATTTCCAACATGCATTTGATTACAAAATAACGTTCTTCACACCAGAAATCTATAGCAGTAGAAGAAACCACTGCCAGATGTCTATATTTATAGAAAACCGGCATGTTCTGTCTGGCGCTGACAGAACATTTCAGTGTATTTATGAAGTGCTCGTGTTTTTAGAAATATTGAAATCCAGTCAGTATCAGTAGAATCTTGCTTTTCTTATTGTAAGCAGCAGAACATGTTTCTTTAGTAGATACAGTACTGAAAAAAGCTTTCCCTACCACTCTGTCGTCACTGGTTTGTTTGTTTTGTTGTTTGTTTTTTTTCCCCCAGCTTCACAGACCTGATTTTAAAGGGGATCTCTGGCTTTAAACAAACATTACTGGAATCTCATGCAACTTTGACGATATGCTTCTACATCAGGCATTTTTACTTGAGGGATAACTCCTCATAAAGCTGAAAGAATAATTTTCACTCTATTGATCATGCAGCCTTTTTCAGTTTTCAGAGTGAGGTGTTTCTTTTTGCTAAGGTGGCCCTCGTTTGGGTCGTTATCATGCAGAGGGTCTCACATTTGAATCTGAGCCATTTGGACGTTAAATTTGGATCGAGCCAGAAGTGTTGGAGGCTGCAGCAGCCTTGTCATTGCTGGTGGCTGCAGTGTGAAGCCCATCAGAAATAGTGTCCTACAGACAGTGCAGTTGTTTTCCAGACTGTCTGTAAACAGCTCAATTGAGCCACTCAGTGCCTCAGGGTCAAGGTTTTTGCTTATGTTCCTGACACTGGAGAGCTTTCAGAGCTAAAGTTTGCAGAGATCTCCGCAGATCCTGGTCGGAAGGTGCTGTTGGAAGGCAGGGCTGCATACCTGGCAGTAAATAAATAGAAGGGATTTAGATAGGTGCCTTTACATATTAGGGTAACAAATGAGGAGCTGTACAGGAATGTAAGCAAGAGGGGTTCCTTGTGGGATTTACCACTGGAACACAATTGCTAATCTGTACAATCTACAAATCAAATTAATTGGGTTTGCTCAGGCTGTTGCTCATATGATTGCTAAGCACAGTAGCTTGAAGGCAATGAGGGTTTGGCCTCCCAATCTCTGCTGCGTATTTGTTTTTTTTGCAGCAAATGCCTTTGATATATGTAAGTTATATTTCTGTACATTACAAATGATAGATTCCTCCCCCATATCCTGTGACAGCCTTCCCTGGAGACAGACAGTCTGTGTTGTTTTAGCGAGATGGAGAAAGATTAACGGGAAAGGTTTTGCTAGTGTTTGCAAAGACTTTTAGCGAGAGGGAAAGGTTTGGATAGAGGATTTAGTGAGAATGAAAAAGCGTTTCTGAAAACTCCTGCCTGCCCGCGGGGCTCCCCTCGCTGCCTCCCCTCTCCTGCTGCCTTCTGCCTGCGAGGAGTGTCAGGACAGTCCAGAGGAACCCACGGGCTTGGCTCCCTCCCTGTGCTGCTGCTCAGGTAGAGCTAATCCCATCGCATCTGCAGGTCTGCAGAATATTTTCCGATCCAGCTGTGCTGGTGCGTTGAGGCTGTGGGTGGGCCGGGAGCCCCCACACTGCTGGGGAGTGTGAGGAGGTGGGTGCAAGTGGGGAAGGTGCTCCAGGGGACCCCTTTGTCCCCTCTGTGGAGCTCAGCCCACCAGGTATGGGAGTGCTGTCCTGCAGCCAAGGCACCATGAGAAGTGTTCAGCTCCGATGAAATCGTTTATGTATCGGAGTCTGAGCTGCCTTCAGAGCTGTTGGGGATGTTGGTAAGTAGGGCATTGAGCCAGCATTGACCATCTCTCTGCAGACTGTAACGGGAGTTCGACACCTCAGTTTAGATGTGCCCAAGTGCTGAGGCCTGGCTGTGTTTAAGCTCCTGGGATAGCTGGTGGTGATGCTGCTGTAGTCACTGCTCATGTGTATCTGCATGCAGTGCAGTCAGTAAAGCCTCCAGGTAAATCACAGGCAAGTCCCCACTGAGATTTTTTTCCCCCTACAGGCTTTATCTCACTCCACAGCTATTTAAAATCCTCAGCCACTCTTACCCAGAGCCCCCAACTCCTCCCTGTCAGATGTGCCTGAGGACACATCGCAGTTTTGGTCACTTGTAGCAGTGGGTCAAGCCCAAAGGCTTCCGTGCCCCCTGCAGAAATTGTGGAATCCCAGGGACTGAAACCCCCTGGGGTGGGGTCCAGGGTGGACTGCCCCAGGGAAGGGCTGAGTTCTGACTCCTGTCCCTCAGTCCGTAAATGCATATCATATCTCCCTCTCTCCTTCATTCCTCCTTCTCAATTGGTCCCTCACCCTTGTCCCTCCCTGACCCTTCCCTGTGCCATCCTCAGTTTGGTCGATACCCTCAGAATAAAGTCTGGTGTCCGGCTGGGCTCTGGGTCTCTTGTCCCGAGCCCAGGCAGATGGTCACTGCGTGCCTCTGTGTCTGATTGCTCTGGGCAAGGGAACCTCCCTCTGTCCCCTCCGGCTTGTGGGTGCAGAGCGGCTGCTGAGAAGGACGGCACGGCCTCTGGCCAGGGGACCCTAACCCCGTCTGCGGGGAACCCAGCATCAGGGGACACTGACAGAACCCACCAGAAGGCTGCCCCAACGCTGGTAGCCGTCTGATCCAGCCCAGACAATGGCAACAGTCACTCTCAGCAAAGTAACTGCATTTGGAAGCTTCACACACAGGCTTCTTGCTCCTATGTGTGTAATATAAATCTATTTAAGGGAAGAGGTGGTTTTCCTTCCTCCTGGTGATCAATGTATACCCCAGAGTGAGAAGGATTAATAGCCCTTGGGGCTTTCTCATCACCAGGCAGGAATTAGCATCACAAGCAGGAGGGGCTCAGAGGTCTGACCTGCAACCTTGTGTGGTGTTTTCATTGTGAAGCACAGACAGGATGTACAGTAAATTAGGTTCAGGCAGTTCTGCTTGCTGAAAACAATATAATTTCACAGTGACCCTGAAAACAACGTTTTTTTTTAGAGTCTTAGCAGAGGGGTTGTAGTTGGATCCAGGAGGAGGAGTTGTGGGTGGTGGATCAGGAGCTGGAAGCAAAACTTTCCTCTCTGAGTTACTGCTGCAAATGCTGCCCTTGCTGACAAGGCTGGTGACGCACGCAGAGGACTTGGTGGCCTTCACCATGGCCTGATCCAGGGCTGATAGAGCAGCTCCTGCTTCATGGGAACTGGAGAAAATGGACATGATGGCCTGGAGTCCCACTGTCATGAAAGGGAGCATCCCATCATGGCAGCAGCTGGAAAAAGCCACCAACGAAAAGTGCTCTGTGCGGAGCCCCAATGTTCTGTCTGACACCGGGAGGGAGAGAAGCTTGCCCAGCCCCTGCTATGCTCCGAGCAAGATTTATTTATCCCAGTCTTTACCTGTGTGGGAGTGAGATGCATCATACCCTAAAAGCACCTTTTCCTCCAGTAAAGAGCGATGAGGAACCCTCAGGTGCCTCTGCCCTGAATGCCTGAAGTTAGAGGTGGAGGAGGCCTGATGGGGTCTGGTTTTGAGCATGTTCTGGTGTAAATCAGGAATGGCTTCTTCGAAGTGGAAAAGGAAAGGCTAATTTAAAGCCAATAAATGTGAATTCACCCTCAGGCTTCAGTGAGAGTTAGAAGGATTAATATGTGAGCCAGCCCATTTCCTTACACAGGCAAAAGTTTTCCTTATGGCATGAAATTCAGCTCATTGCAGAAGGCTGAGGTGCCACCAAACCTTTCTCTTAGGGGCTTGAATGGGAGGCATAATGTCTTTGTGCTGCCTGTCTCTCTGCACAGGGAGAAGTGTCATGGTAAATGAATCCATTACCCCGGATTGTTGATATAACACCTTTCTTCTACCTCTGAAAGAAGCTTCCTTTTAGGTCTTTAAATCTGTGTTATCGTCAGCTCCCTCAGTGTAATTGGGGGATTTGGGGATTAGAGGATGGAGCCAACATCACCGCTGCTTTTCTGCATTTTTGGAATGTGAGGGAAGAGGCTGGGGCTGGAATGGTTCTTGAATGTGCAGTTTATTGGTGTGCCTTCGGTAGAGTTTTATGGCTTTGCTAAAAAAGACGTTGAGCTATATGATTTATTAGCACTGCCAGAAAGTGTATTAATGATTATTTCACATTCCGTGAGATCTTAGTGGGTCCTGCCCAGGGGAAGGTCAGAACGAAGGGGCATTTGACATAGTACTGCTCTACTTACAATAACAACTGATAACGAGCCTAGAAAATAAGTAAGTTCCTTTGACTTCAGGGTGCGTTATCTTGCAGCAGATATCAACACAGCCTTCCAGAGAGAACTGTTGACCCTTTGCTGTGTGTTGTCAGATCGCTGAGAGGTGCCATGGCAAAACCTGCATGCACATATGCCCTGGGAAGTGCTTTCACTTGCTTGGGAACAGGCACTGCAACATTAGCAATTATTCCTGGCAGATGCAGTACTCTCTGCTAACCATGCGGGATCGTGGGGTTTGATTGGGAATGAGCAGACCCAACTGGCATGAAAAAGAGCTCATTAACATTTGCATTTTTCTTTCAAGGGTATTCTGGTAAAAAGTCAACCTGGCCCACTTGGTGCCTTCCAGAGCGAAAGGGCCAGTCCCCATTCTGGATCTGGTTATTCTCAGGTTCATACCTGATTCATTGACTATTTCTGGTGCATGTTCAGAGTTCTCTAAAAATCATGGGTGTTTCTTGACTGTAACTTCTGCACTGCACAGCAGCTGGAGCTTTAAAAAAATCAGTGATTATTACAGCTCTCTTATTTAAAAAAGAAAAACATCTGTTAGCAGAGAACTCCATTTCGGGTGATGGCCATCCAGCATTATAGACCCATTCCCTTGTGGATTTGGTTAGGCTGTTTTGGAGTGACAGCTGTCTGTGGGTCAGCCTTGCCCTTGCAGCGTCTGTGCTGGCGGAGATAAGACAGCAATCACCCTCACAGCTCTCCCTCCTTCCAAAGCTGATTTTACAATGTTTTTTTAATTTTTCACAGGCTACTGCTGGCCAAGCGGAGACATTCCTTGTCTGTTATTCATGGGCAGAAATGCTTGATTAGGGCTCCTCTTCCTGGAAACATCAGTGAAGTTGATGCCCTGGATCCTCTTCCACAGATAAGATTAGGAGCATGGAAATCGGCACGCTTCTGGCAGTGGTTTTTACTGGCTCAGGGTGGTAATTGCAGAAAGATTGTTCTGGATGATGAGAAATTTTTCAAAAGTTTTCCTGTATCGTTTGTCAAGCTGGTAGGTTCTGGGGGCAGAGAACTCACCTTATTGACACAGATTTTTCTTTTTTCCACATTGTTTCTTTGGCTGGCAGTGGCTGTGAGGGTTGCTGCTGCAAAGGGAATGAGTCACTCATTTGTTTGAAGCAGTGGAGAAAGGTTCTGCGTGTTCCCATTGATATTAAACACGAAGCTGTGATGTTGGTGGTTTCCTTTTCTCCTGCTTTCAGTGTATTTGGTTTTCATATCAGGGAGGTCAGGAATTCATGTTTGCTGCCTGTGAGGAGGGAGGTTTCAGGTAGTCTTTAGCTCTTTCTGGCTGCCCATCCCAAGCTGCTGTCATCGAAGCACAGTGGAGCCTGTCAGCTGGGGATATTTTCAGTTGCTGTTTTTGTGGGGAACCTGCCTGGGCTTTCAGCCTCATAGATCTATTTTACTTCACTTGTTTTTATTAAAGTCAGTGACCAGTGCAGCCCTGGAAGGCAGCCAGGCTTTATTTCATGGCATTACAATCTGAAGGATGCGAAGATCAGCGTGTGCCTGATGGCTGCTCTGTCCTGCCTGGCACAGAGCTGGGAGCTTCATCTGCTGGGTCTCTTCTGGGGGCACAAACCTGTGCTTGATTAAATCCATTCTAGCGCCTCTCGATATGATTATTTCCCTGCAGGCAAGTAAAGGATAGAGGTGAAACTCTTTTATTTGGTAGTCTTCCCTCAATAAGCAGGAAACCTAATTTCTCAAATTTTTTTTGGTAACAAATCCCACTGATTTTACCCCAGTGAGTTTTTCCTCTTTAGGGTGTCTTGCTTAGCAAAATGCTGAGGTGATTCCCCTGGTGTAGGAGGACTGGTCCATGAGAAAGCTGCTTTTCCTGCCCTATAGTGATGTAACAGACTGCATCCTCCTCTCTTTCACTCCCCACAGATAAATTTTCTTCAGAGTAGTTACCTGGGGACATATGGGCATATTTAAAATAAGATACAAACCCCAGCCAGTGTCCTGTAAGTGCTTCTGTTGGCTGCTGGTTCTGCTAAAAGCTGGAACAGCAGATTTGACTCTCTGAGTAAAATCAGTCTCCCAAAATCTCCACCTGACATCAGCAGCACTCCATGGCTCCCCCATTGTTTTTACTTTTGCTGTGTCTGTAATTAAAAAAGCAAAACCATCCCATCCTCGCCCCCACAGAGACCATATGTGGAAGTGACTCTCTGTGCCTGATGCAAATGCAGAAAATGGGTCTGAAAATAGACTGCAAGTGATGTAAAACCCATGCTCGTCAGAGAAAAAATGCCAGCCCTGTTTGCCCTCATGGTTCTGGAAAGGATTTTGTCTTGTGCAGAATGTGTTTCCCCCTTGTCCCCCTCCTCTCCCCTGGAGCTGTAAGTCCCCTTTTGTTAGGCCACTGTGGTGGAGCTAAATCCTGGAAACGTAATTTATTCAAAGTGTTCCGCACACATGTAAATGGGCAAAACTTATTGACAGCTGAGTTAAAGTATCTCTTTCTTTGGCGTAACAAGGCACTTTTGCTGGATCTTTCAGCTGCTGGCTTTGTTCCTCCGGCGGGTGAAAAGAGCTTGCAGGGGGAGAAACAGGCGCACAGAGAATGCCGCGGGTGTGTGCTGTGTGTCTGCACAGTCACAAATCCGTGTGGGGATAGCGCGGCACAACCTCTCCCCGTGGAAGGTGTAGGATGGCTCACAAATCTGGGCGTATTCTTGGTGTAAGAAGGGCTGTGGGCACACCTGGACATGCTGTTTGTGTCCCTGGCCCTTTGAAAGGCTCCAAGTGGCTGTGTGTCCACCTTTAACTGTGGGAAATGACAGTCCCCAAAAGGGTCCTGGTATTCATCTATTAAATTCCAAGCACACAGCAAATTCAGCTGAACTTTCTGCTGCTTAAGCACTACTCTTTCCTCCTCCATACAAGGCCTTGAATTAGCTAATTAAAATCTAGTGGCGAGAGGGAACAGCCTGCAATGGAGTGAACTCACAAGATTTCTGAGGTCATTGCTGGTACAGAGTTCCCTCACTCTGTCCCATGAAAAGATTTTTAAGTATTCATTGGAAATCTCCCATGGATTTAACTTCTTCCTTTGTTTTCCTTTGCAGTAAAAGCTTGATTGAAAGTGGCTGTGGCAGCAGTAATGCCTGGCTGAGTTTGGAGAAAACAAGCTCTAGGCCCATTTAGACATTTCATTTGAAAGCAGCTTCCATTATCTCCTGTTAGGGGCTGTGGTTAGTAAGGAGCAGAGTGAATGCATATGTGTGTTCATCCATTATGACTTCTTTATCAATTTTTTTTTAATCACTGTTTTTAGGAAGAGGTGAGATTTTTTTTAAATATAGGTAATTAATGTTTGATAAACCTGAATCCAGTTTTCTTGGGATAAGCTTGGATGGAGGGTCTTAACAGTATTAAACGAGTTGGTCCCAGAGTTAAAATATAATTTATTCTATTCTATCAGTCCATCTTTTAGAATATCTTTGGTATCCCATGAAAGAAAACTGAAGAAAGTTTGGGATTTCTTTCCCCCCTCACTTAAGATTTTTTTTTTTGGGAGACACAGTTTTTAAAAGTAAAGTTACATGCTGGAATTTAAGGCATCAGAAAGGTGATAAAAGCTACATCATGTTTTATCAAACATTTTCTGAGCCTCAGTTAACACAGGTGAGGCTTTGAGGAGAGGAGTTCTGCCTGAGTCCCAGCAGTGCAGCCCCTCTGACTCCAGTGGGACTGGAGGTAGGTTTTGAGTTTGTCTTGGCAAAAGTGGAGTAGCTCAATGCACGAAATGGAGAACTTATTTATGTGGGGACACGGCCAGAAGTGTTTTGTCTTATCCCCAGAGCAGGTAGGACACACGGAGGCACTACTGGCTTCTGCAGTGTATCTTGAGCAGGGAATTGCATGAGGGAAATTCTGTCTCAGCAACTCATGCCTGAAGCATGCTCTTTGTGTTGCGACAAAGAACTGTTTGTCAGCAGAGGCTGTTTCATATAAAAACGGTATTTTCTGTCGAGCTTCGTTTTGGAGGCCCTTCTCTCCCCGCATCCTTTCCTGCTGCTGGCTGCTGCCATCTCACTCTTCCCTGCCTGCACTGGACCAGTCAGACTCACTGCACTACTGAAAAGTAATGCAACAAAACCTTTGCTGGTGTTTTAGTGACCTGAATTTTCCTTCTCACCGCATCGGAGTGACCACACAGCGAGGAGAGGAAGGAGTCAGTATTACTTTGAACTTAGATCTCCCCAAGTTCATAGGGGCATCCAGATGCTTTTGTGGTGCTCTTGGGGGTTTCTTGGTTCCATCTTTGCAATCTGAGCCTGAGTGTGGAAGAGCCCAAGCCTTTGAGTTCTTCATGGAAGTGAGAGGCCTGATGCTGTGGTGCCTTGTGCTTTCTATTTTTATTGGGTTAATGATAGGGAAATATCACTTACTCTTCAGATTGATAGGAGGAAACAGCTCCTAAAAATACCCTTTTTGTGAGGATTTTCCCTGTCTACTGGAGAGATGGTGGGAAAGCTCTCTGCTGGAACAAGAGCTATGCTAGAAGTGGGCTGAAGTGCATGGGAAAATGCAGTCAGTCGGCACTCCCGGAGTCTGTCTGGAGCCGTGGAAGGAGTAGGATGAAATCCATGGCAATTTCAGTCCACCACTGTAGGTTGTCCTCTTGGGACATCCTTGTTTTGCCCAGATAGGGTGGAGTTGGGACCATGTCTGGCCTTGTTCATCAGCCACACAAAGTGTCCTCGAACTGGAGGTTACCTTTGCATTGCATAAGGATTTCAGTGTGCTGGGCGAAGCAGGGAGCATTAAGAAGGGACAGCAGGCAGGAGGGAGCTCCAAACAGTGTGGGATGGATCTTAGTCCTGCCCCATGATGGGCAAGAAGATGGCTGACTATTGTCCTGTGAGTCTATCTTTTGGACTCTTTCAAGAGTGAGACTCCTGGGCTCACCAAGCAACATGCTCTGAGGATTGATTTTAAATTAGCCCAAACCAAATTACTTAGTGAAGCCTCATTCTTGAGACGGTGTTGGTGCTGTCAGCCTTGGACAGGGCCTCCCTGTGGCTGCTCTGGCTTCTGTCAGCTTTATGACTGTAGCCATGAAATTACCCATTTAACCATGTAATGACTTTTTATTTCATTTAATCTTCCAAAAACCGCTATTTGTGCAAAAGCACTGAGAGTGCTGTGGTTTCTAATGTAGCTTTTCTCTGGCTCATTTCCTGCCCAGCTGTTGTCCTCTCCAGGCCATGTCTCCTGGCTGTGGAGGTCACACCTGCACATCTGCAGTGACCATCTCAGCCCACTCTGCTCCTCGGGGAGCTGGGGCCAACCATGGCGGTGACCGTCTGGCTCCTGGCTTCCTTCAGCCGTCATTCCCAGCGCTGCTATCGCGGCCATCAAAGCTTTATCTCTGGACCTGGTGTCTGATGAGGCCGTCATGGGGCAGGAGCACTTACTGGAAAATGATTTATACTAATTAGGCGGCCTGAAGGTTTCTTGTGGAGCAGTAGGAGGGAAGACACAGAGGTCAGTTGTCTTTATTCTCCAAAAAGCCATCATCACCTGATAAAGATTCAACTGCCTTTGGTTTTGAAGAGGATGTTTCATGCTGCTTCAGCCAAAGCAGGGAGTGAAGACTTCAATCTAGTGACCTTTGTTCTCTAAAAGAGCGTGTCAAGTTTTGGCTGTGCTGCTGGCCTTGACTTTTAATTGTTGGAGAGGATGTGAGATCAGCCCCAAGCCTTTGTGCTGCAGCTTACCCGGTGAGAGAGGGGAAGTGCCGTGCTTCTCTGCGCACCGCAGCCACAATTTAATGTGAAAAAAACAGAGGCAGCCTCCCCTTCCCCCCGAATAATGAGCTACCTCTTATCAGCAAAAATTAAAACAAGAGAAGAACAAGATGAATGTTAGGGATGGGAAACCTGATTATATCAATAGCTGTGTTTTCATGCAGATTGTTACACCGTGATGCACGAGGGGTTTGCCCTGACTTTACCTTGTCTTAAGCACAAATTTTATCCCAGTATGAAGCGCCAAATCCCCATTCTCTTCCCCAGTGTTGGCATGTGCTTGTGAGATATCCAAATTTGGCCTGGCAAGGTGGCCTAGTCCCCCTTTATGTCTCAGAACCACTTCTCACCCCACTGTGATCCAGCTGAAGCTGATGGACCAGGTGCTGGAGAGAGAGAACACAGTGGGAAGGGTTTTTGAAGGGCCAGCACAGTTTGGGGAAAAGAACCTTGTATCAATATTGAGCTCTGAGACTCATATCTCTGCCTTGCTGCCTGTCCATTGTGTGTTTCTCTGCTGGAGGAAAGATGCCTGTGGTGGTTTGCAGTCTTTAGAAGCAAGGCTATAGATGAGAAGACTTGTGGACCTTGTAGGGCTGTGGACTGCTGCTCCATGCCTCTTCAGTGTGCCATCCTCTGATTACCTGGCATCCTCCTCATGTCCCTTGGGCTGGTGTTTGCAAGGTGCCCTGGCTGGTGCTTCTTTGAAAGGTGCCCTGTGCTCTGCTGTCTTTTCTAGATGGCATGAATGATTTACATTGCTTTTATGCCTCTTTTGCCCTTTTACTTGACATAAAAGCACTAGAACATCACTAAAAATTGCTGTGCTTCTCTGCAAAAAAGAGCCAGGCCTATGAGGTGCTTCCTCTTTTTTCCTCAGCATGGCAGCCTTCTCGCTCGTGATGGTGGGCAGTCATTTTTGGCTGACCTCACCAAGGATAGTCCCCAAAGTGCTGGCTAGTTACTATCTTGGTTTCAGGGTTGCTGAGATGTGTCCTGCAGGGAACAGCACTCAGGAACTATTTTTTTCTTGACAAACGTCTCCTTACAACCTTGCTGCTCACGTGGGTTTTGTGATTTCCAAGCTGGCCGGGAGCCTGGAAGTGAACTCATCGGCCTCAAGGAGCAATAAGTGCTGCGGTGTTTTAACCAGCCCAGCCAAACTCAGCATGCACGTGTGTGTGTGTGTTTATGTGTGTGTGTGAAAGCACTTTACAGCAGCCCATCTATCTGTAAGGATAACCTAGCTCCACTTGGGAGGGGTATCAGCTGTAATGCTGTGGTGCCATCAAAAACCCCAAGCCAAACAAGGAAATATCCTTCTGAAAACAGCCTGTTTTAAACTGCACATGTCACCTGTGGGTCTGTGCAAGTAGAACAAGTCTCTCTCAAAAATAGATTTTTGTGACAAACAAAGGGTCTGCTGGAAAAGCTTTTGCAACAGTGAGGTGTGTCCAGGTAATCAATCCACATCTGAAATATGCTCTCATTCCTTTTCCAGGTGCTGCCTTCTTTTGCAAGGGCTGTGGCAAGGGGGTTTGAAGGCAGCTAGTAAGCTTGTGATGGATTTGGAGGTTCTCTAAGCAAAGCCTCTAATGTGTGGGTTGGAAACAGAGTCTGTTCTTTTATACTTGCATTGTGCTCTCCTGTAATTGACTCTGCAGATGCTGGGCTGGCTCCTTTGAGAAACCGAGGAACTTGCAAAGGTGTTGAATGGTTCTAGTAGGAGCTGAAAGGAGCTGTGAGTGCTTCACAAGCCCATGAGGAGTGAAAAGTCTGTCTTAAGGTACCAAAGCAGTTTTGTAGTTGGCTCGAGCCCAAGAACAAGACAGGAGAGAAAAGCAAAGTAATGCCTTTTCCAAAGGTCTCTTAGAGCTTCAAATCCTAAGATTGATGAAATCTTTGATTTGGGGCCATCCTTATTTGACAGCGTGTGCACTTGCTGCTCTGTTGCTGCCTGAAGAGCCTGTCAGACGGAGTCTTGGTGAGAGTGGGCTGAGACCTGGTGTGGGAATCATCTGACCTGTCCTCAGTGCCTGCACCGGGATGAGATGAGCAGAGTCTCTGTGCTTGTACAGGGAGCTGAAGGGAGCTGGCTTGAGCGTGGACAGCTGCGTTGAGGAAATCCGGGCTATGATTTGCTTTTCCAGACACAGATAAATGGTACATGGGGACTTCTACCCAAGGCTGTGTTACCCTGTAGGAATATAGACATCCCATAGGTTTAGGTTTATAGGTTTATTCCATAGGTTTAGGTTTATTCCATAGGTTTATGTGCCAGCTCCATATGGATGACCTGGTGTGTCTGCTCTGGATGTCTCATGTTCGGAGTGACTCAAGGCCCTAAAGCCAAGAGAGCTGTCTCCCATCCCTGCCTCTATCCATGGCTCTGCCACTGATTTATCCCGGTATGGTCCAATTCCCTCTGTAATTATTGTGGGCCTTGGAATATTCCCTTCTTTTATGACCTTTTGAAAAATCAAAGGAATGGGAGTAGATTAAAATCCTCCATTTCATAAGTTCTAAGGTTTTTTTTAGTCCTGGAGCAAGATGTTTCTCCAGAAAAGCTTTGTAAACTTTCTAGGTTACATTCAGCAACACGAAAGCCTGGAAGGCAAGACAGTATTGGGAAAAATAATTTGGTTAAAACTGAGCTGGTGAATTTTGGACTGATGGAAAGTGACAGCACTTGGGCTGTGGCTTCAGTGCTCTGCAGCCATAGCCATGATCCTGGTTGCCGTAGGCAAGCACTGCGGGAAGGCAGGGCACTGCCCACTCCTGGGCATCTCTTGCACAGCTCCCAGGAGCAGACCCCTTCTGAAGCACCATCTCTCTGAGCCTCTGATTTCTACCCACCTCCTCAATCTGATACAGCTGAAAAATACATTGAAAAGGTTGGAAAACGTAGTTAAAGAGACCTCCAGATTTTCCCACTTACCAGGATTGGCCCTGACAAGCCCTTGAGCTGTCGTAGCTTTTCTCTCTCAGCTTCCTGACAGAGGGTGCACAGCGTTTCCCAAAGAGACTTCTGCCAGTGCCAGGAAAGGAGACAGTGTTGCTTTGCTCAGAGTTGTCCTTGTGCTTTTTCCTCCCTCTTGTTACTGAGATAAGGAGTCCGTGAAAGACTGTGCAAAGCACCATGTCGGTTTAATCAGTGTACGAGGGAGAAACTCGATATGCCCTGTTAGTGTAGTCACAGTCCAAGCATGAAATTAAGTGGAGGTGGGGGTGGATGCGATGGAGAGAAATGCTGTCCATCTCCCAGGCATGTAGCTGAGAGTCCACAGGAAGGGGGAATTGAGGGAATGCCCTTGCAGAAAGCCTCTTGGAGCCTGGCAGACCGGGACTGTGGTGTCTTATAATTATTGCACATAATAACCCAAAGTGGGTCACGCAGCAGTTTTGTGTGACCGTATTAAATGGCACTTTGGGAGAGTGTGCGTGCTGATTACAGCTGCTGAGGAATGCCATCACTGTAAGAGGGGTGAAAAAGAAGTGAGAACGAAAAGACTTTCTTTGTGCCGTGAGGGATGTGAGGATAGCATTTTTCCCATCACCCCAGGGATCAGTGGAGAGTTACACTCCCTCAACCCAGACATCAGAGCCTGAGGCTGCATGTTGACATGGGATTCAATGCAACCTGTCTGCTCCAACTCTGCGTGGCTGTGTCCTGGAGGCTGCTTCTTAGCCTGAATTACTATGGAGCCGGGCTGTGCACTGCCAAGTGTTATCTGTCCTTTGGCCTGGAGTGTTTAAAACTGGCACTTTCAGCCTCCACAAGCTGGAACTGCTACTGAGAGAAGTGGTCCCACCTGCTTGCTGCCCTGCCCTGCCCTGCCCTGCTCTGCCCCTCCCTTGGAGAATGGGATTCAGGACATCCATAGCAGTCGGAGGAGAAGGCTTCCTTGGGACACTAATTTTGCCATCAAGTCTGACTTTTTGCATTTTCTGCGGTGATTTCAATGTGCTCTTTAAACTTAAAAAATGCAAATGTTTTAATTTTAATTGCTCCTGACAATACACAACTCTTCCTAGGTGCTACAGATATGACAGCTGTTTCTGACATGATGGTTATGGGGGGAACCTGCAAACAAGACTGTCGAGATGGCATTCCATGCTGCCCTGATCTCTGCTGTTTAATTATCCTTTTTGTGTTTACATACTGAAGAAAGCACTTTCCACCTGGTTCAGAATGGACAAGTTAAGGAGAATACTTTTATTTACTTTTTGTCTGAAAACAAAGGCTGATCCTAGTAGCCTCAGCCTACCCTGTGGGTTCAGACTGCTGCCTGATTCAGGCAACATTCCTGCTGAAATTAGTGCGTGTTGTCCACCTTGTCGTGGAGAAGTCTTAAAATGCTTTACAGAGGTAGTCAGCACCCTTGTCCCTGCATTCCAAATCGAAGGCACAGAGGGAAGAGCTTCCACTAAACCAGGCAGCAAAGGAAAGAGAATATGGACCTACCTGATAGTGACAGCATCATAGGTTAGCGTTAGATTACCCCAGCAGTGTCAGATTACACCATCTGTGTAAATTTGCAGATACGGAGCCAATTTCCCAAAACAGGGCCATAGCCAGGTAAAATTTCAGAGATGAGTGAGGACAAGGATGCTCCTGAATGCTGGAGAACTTGACATTCTCGCTGCTGTAGCTGTGTAGCATCATTGGGGAAATCACACCATGTCTCTTTTGTTTCTTATTCTTAGTTATTTGTGTTATTTCTCTGAGTGCTTCAGTTCAGCCCTGGCTGGACAGCTTCATCCTGCTATGGGAAGGAGCTCTGTAAGCTGTATGAAATCATGGGGCTGCTGCACTTGTTCTGATCACCCTCCCTGGTGATCTCTGCCATTCTCCAGCCTCATCCCCAGAATTTCCCACTGCCCGGGCCCTTTGCATGCAGGGCAGGGGTGATCTCCATGGCTGTGCAGAGTGGTCTCCTGCCAGGCTCTCGGGAGTGCTGCCAGCTGCCCTTCTCCCGCCGGCTGACAAAGGCTGGGGCTGCTGCGGGAGGAAGCGTGTGCGGATCCCAAGGGGAAAAGGAGAGCAAGCACTTTGTATCACTTGACAGGAAGGCCTCTGCTTGACAAAAGAGCACTGCTGACAGGCTCCAAAAAGCAGCCTGGGACTTATATTTCCTGAGCCAGCAAGATATCCCCAGCCTTAGTGCAGAGGGGTTAAATGGATGGGAGTGAGAGTGGGATCTGTGGGTGTTTGCAGACCACGGCAGGTGTTTTACCAACCTGTGTGTGGCTCTTGCCTCCCAAAAGCTGAACTTGCCACCTATCCCTTCCAGCCTCTGGTTTCTGTGCAGCCGCTGGGGCATTGGGGATGCCGGCAGTTCGGGAAGCGCTTGCCAGATTTTTCACTTTGCCCTCCACTCCCCCCTCCCAGGCTCGCACAGCAGTGAAGTAATCTGTGACATTCAGACAGCGGGAAGGGGAAGCTGCTGCAAAATAAAATAACAGCATCAGGAAGCGGCACCGTGCTCTTTCCCACTCCCAGCTGGGAAATGACAACACTTCATTCAGCTGCTCAAAGCCCGGCGCCAGCGCAGCCCTTGCTGAGCGGGGCTGGCTAATAACTTCGCCGGCTGCCCAGCTCAGCACTGCCTGCCCAGTGGGCTCAGGGGCACTGGGAAGATGAGGCAGGCGTGGTGCCAGCCAGGAGTCGCTTTAACAGCAGGCACTGCACAGTAACACCTGGCAAAACAGTTGCTTGGGTTTATAGCTTCTGTGAAGACCCTGGAGGGTGTTTCTTTTACATTTTAATTCCTACCAGTCACGTTTTGCAGGATAACCCAGACCTTTCCCCCTTCTTTTTCTGGTGGCTGTTACATTCACAGATGTATTGCAACTCAGAGTTTCACAGCCCAAATCCAGTGGGTAGTGCGCCAAAGCGAGACCACCGGAGGCAAGCTGGCCACTTGGATGGGTGGTGTGTGAGTTTGGAGAGAAGTTTCTCTCTCTTCTTCCCCTTCTTGTTACAAACCAACCCCTGGGTGCAAGGCACTGCCTCTATACACAGGTGTCTGAGTGCAGGAGGTTGGTCCCAGTGCTCTGTCCCTTCCTAAAACATTAGGCAGGGGGGAAAACCAACCTGGCACATCAGATCTGATGATGGCATCAGCCAAGCACCTTGACATGGACAGCGAGATCCACAGACTTTCAGTCCTCATATTCTTTGTTTATGTATGGCTGGAACGTAAAAATTAGGAAGGCAAGGCCTGTCTTTTAGGGCTGGAGCCCTAAACCACAGATCTGCTGTGGATTTAATGTCTGTTCTCCTTATCTGAATCTGAAGGGACACAAAAGAACCAGCACCTGGTGATGGGCTTGAGGGTCACAGTGATTTTCTGTCCACAGTTTCAGCTCTGCTGTGCCTGACGGTGGCTTTTTAGCCTGGGATGTGACTTGTCTTGTAGGGATCATAGACCAGATTTTCCGCTGACTTCAGCTTCTAGGGTTAGAACACAAATCCTGTTCTTTTTCATTCAGGCATCTTCCACAGCAGCCGCTTATTTTTGGTATGCACCGACAGCTTTAGGAGGTAACAAAGTTGGTGCAGCCCCGCAAGTTGTCCCTCCAGCTTCCAGCCCCTCTCTTTGGATGCTGTGACTCGATGGCATTACCTGAGACACGATGTCACCTCATGGCTGTGCTGTGAAAAGGATTACACACTCCATGGCGTGTAGGATACAGCACGGCTGTGTGAAATACCAAGCTGTGACTACAAATGGCTGTGAGGCTGCACCAGCTGTGGTTGAGTCTCTTCCCATCCAGCAGCTTTGGGGTTGTCACCTCAGCCCTTCAGATGGTTACATCCTGAGCTCTTTACCATCTGCACGTTGCTGCCTTGTGCTCACACGAGGATGACATAAATGTCTGTCCATGCTCCTGTGGGGTTTTTTGAGTTATTTATGAGTGTTAAAGTAATTTTGTGTTTTGCGCCTGGTTTCTATCACCCGGGGTCCACCACTGTCAATTCTCTTGCAATTGTTTAGGTTAATCCTCTTGCTGACTATTTCTCTTCCTCTACCCAGCACTGGTCTCCCCAGGTTCCTCCTCCTGCAATACAGCTAAATCCTGGGAGTACTGGACTCTTCACCTGCATCTCAATTCAACATAAAATGCCTGTTCTTTTTCTTGGCCAGGTGCACTGAGAATGCAAAGGTATTAAATGATGTCACCATCTACCGATGATGCTCTTTTGGTGCTGGTTTGCCAGAGAAAGCAGGAGTGCAGCTGTGAGCTGTAAAGAGAAGGCTCCTGGCAAGTATGTCTGCACTGTTGGTGCCCCAAACCCATGTTTCCCTGTGCAATGAGTCTTATTTTAAAGTGTCTGCTTACTTACTGCTGTGCAAACCTGTGCAGAGCTTGGTGTGACCTGCCCTTGGGGTGATTCCTGGCCCTAGAATCGATCTCCTGGGGAACCATAGCCAGTCCATTTCAGAGTTCTGTTCATCCTCCTGCTTTGTTTCTGGTCTGTCTATTTGGACTTGCTCTCTTGTTGTGTGCTTGCACTGTACCTCATTTGATCAGACCCCTGATCCTGACTGGGACCTTGGGGGAACCACCATAAGAATCACGTAAAACCTTACTGTGTTCATGTGACAGGGCTTTAACCTGTTTTACATCACTGCAAATGACTGCCCTGGGTGTCAAAGAATGACAAATACACACTCTTCTATTTTCTGTGTATGTAATTACATTACCTCTGATACAGAGAGTAAAAAAACATATAAAGGGAAATAACTATTTTCCTCCTGAAATTGCGGTCCTATCCCATTGAAATTAAAGTACCTCCCAGAGTTGCGTGGGCTTTGCTGAACCTGAGACATAGACAATCCTCTTGAAAATCATCACAGAATTATAGAATGCCTTGGATTGCAATGGATCTTAAAGATCACTTCTTTCCAGCCCCCCTGCCTGGGCAAGGCTGTCACCCACGAGACCAGGTTGCTCAAAGCCCCATCCAACCTGGCTTTGAATACTTCCAGGGATGGGGCATCCACAGCTTGCCTGTGCAACCTGTTCCAGTCTCTCAGCATCCTCACATTAAAGAATTTCTTCCTAACATTTAATCTAAGTCTCTCGTTTTTTGTCAGTTTAAAGCCATTTCCCCTCGTCCTACCTTCCTGTGCAAGACTCTTTTTTATAAGTCCTCTTTAGGTACTGGAAGGTGGTAGAAGGCCTCCCTGGAGCCTTCTCCAGGCTGAACATCCCCACCTCTCCCAGCCTGACTCCATAGCAGGGGTGCTCCAGCCCTCTGAGCATCTTTGTGGCCTCCTCTGGACTCACTCCAACAGCTCCATTATTTTCTAAAGGAAAAATAAGATCTTCCTTGTAAGACAGTTTCCACGCTTCAGGTGTTGCTGCTGCTCCACTTCAGTCCGGATTTCAAACTCTCTGGAATTGTACGTGAAACCAAACACCTCGTGCCAGCCTCTGGATGGGGAAGGCTCTCAGTGCCCTGTGCCATGTCCTGGGCAGCTGTGGGCTCTCGAGGGAGCAGCCTGGGAGGAGCAACACAACGCAGGGAGCCAAGTGGTTCCAGTTCTGCTCTTCACCTCGGCACAGGCTCCACGTTCAGCCCAGGTCAACGAGCCGTGTCTGCAGATAAAGAGCTATTCTGGTAAAGTGTGCTGAGAGTGGATGTGTAAATGCAATAAACCCTTAAATTTATGCAATATATCTGACTGAGCCTCCACTCCCCTGCAGCTGGAGCTTCTGGTGCGTTCTAGGGAATGATTTTCCTTAAATTAAACAGTAAGGCAAAGGCATCAGTAAATAAATGTGTTGGTGCGACACACAGGAGGCAGGAGCTCCGCTGTGGGGGCACCTGGCACGGCGCAGGGGACAGGGACACCGCCCGCCCGCCCATGGCTGCGGCTCGTTAATCTGAAACCTCCCTGTGCCAATCTGGGACAGGTTTTAAATAGCAAGTCAAGAGGGAAGCCACGTTTGTCTGGGGCTGAGGAGGGAGCCAAGCTGAGATAGTGCTGCTTGCCGGAGTGTCTGGACAGCATGCACAGGAAAGGCTCCCGCTTGCCAGCATCCAGCCCTGAACGGGTTTTGGCTCCAAAGGTGACTTTTTTCAGATAAATGTCTACTGGTGTGGAGGCTGGGGGAGGAAAAAGTGGCAGCTGAGGCGGAGGAGGGCTTGTGCTTTGTTCTGTCTGCGGAGTGAGCGGTCTGGACTGTGCTGTGCGGCCATGAGGGGCTGGGCTGGTGGTGGGGTGGGCAGGGTGTGACATGGCAGGTGGCATGTCACCCACACACGGTGGGGACAGCTGGGGTGCCCTGTGTGCGTGGGGGGGGGCCAGTGCTGGTGGGCGAGGGTGGGGGACTGTGCAGGGCATGACAGAAGGGACAGAGGGGAAGGTCCTGGTGCCTGGGAGCCAGCTCTGGAGCTGTGAGCACTGAGGACACCAATGGTTGCAGGGAAAAAAGGGAGGAAAGTCTGCTCAAATAGAAGCAAGATTTCTGAACCAACTGCAGTTAGAGCCTTTCTTTATGGGGGTTGTGGCCAGGGTCAGCTCTTGTCCCATCATTTGTCCTACACTTTCATTTAAAGGGTATTTATGGGATTTGTGCCAGCGTAAGTTGCTCTAGTGAATTAGGCCTCAGGGGCAAAGGAGCTCCCTGGGGGTCAAAAGAGTGGATCAGTTCCTGCTCCGGAAAAAAAAAAGTGGAGTGGCTCTCTAAAGTGGTCTCTTTCCAAGGTGAGAGGAGACTGTGGTGAGCCCAGCATCCCAAACTTCTACAGTCCTCAAAATTGCTTTCACTTAACCTACTTAGTGGCCATTTTCACCATGTGACTGTTCTCTTCCTTCTCCCAGGGGTTAACTGACCTTCAAGCAAGGTAAGGTGGGAGCTGGAGCTGGTGTATCTCAGTCTGAAGGGGTGCAGTGGTGGAGTTCCCTTCCCTGGAGGTGTTTGAGGAGAGGCTGTGCGTGGCACTCGGGGCTATGGCGATGGTGTTGGGGCTTGGGTTGGACTGGAAGATCTCAGAGGTCTTTTCCGTGGCTCTGTGGTGGCTGTGCAGATGTGCCTGCATCCTCCCAGGTGGGAGCTGTGTCGTTTGGAGTTTATATCCACTTCTGTGGGCCTGCTCGGACCAAGCACATCAGAGGAAAGCCTTCGGCCAAGAGAGTGCTCTCCTCATTTATTAGAGCCTTGACAAGTTAAATACAGGTAGAGATTAAATGTGAACTTCTGTTGGAAAGCTCTGCCTTAGAGACGTTAAAGAAAAGGAAGTTAAGTCAGCAGGAAAGTCACCTAATAGGAGGAAAATCTAAGTATGAGAGGTGTACTGTTGGTGTCCCACTTCCCTTGTGGAGCAGAGGAGCTGGGGTAGGACACCTGGAAGATGCCAGGCAAATGTGGCATCATCCTATCATCCTGTTCAGTGGGGAGCTGCAGCCACAGATAAGCATCATCATTTTAAACTCTCTTACAAGTTTATTTTTCTGAAAAATGAAACAGTACAAGCTGTCTACTTTTGCAACTTATGTGCGATGCAATTAGTGGATCCTTTCCATGTGCTGACAGATTTCATCTGCCTGTGTCTGTCTTTAGTTATTAATTGCTTAGGACTTAAACAGAAGTTTCTCATTCTTTATCTTTATTTACCATCAATACTTGTCTGATGGTATGAATGGCTGTCAAATTAAGCTAAGTATTACCAATTCATGGCAGATTTGTATATTATTTGCATGAGAACAGCTTTCTGCTGCCTGTTTAAATTAGAGTGACTGAGCAGTCATGTTAAGGACAAAATCAGGATGAGTCCAACTTTGTGTCAGCGTAACAGCAAAACTTGGATTACAGGCTATTTTTGCCATTGCATAGGAAGGTATTTTAGGTTTTTTCCTGGTAATTGATGGTCTTTTTTTTTTTCTTTTTCTAAAGCATTTACTGAAAATGTGAATGCCATTTTAAGGGTGTTTCTTTAGCAAGGAAACGCGTGATAAATAGAAGGCAAAGTTCTTCATTCCAAGAAGGCACTGCAAATCCACACCACATCTGCTGACTTCAGCAGAGTCCCACCAGGTTTTCACAATGCACACATTGCAGCTGGGCTCATGTTGTGCGTACTTAGAGAAAGTTAAGTTACCACTAGAGGTGATGGAAATATTTTTTTGGGAAATGAAGCTTTCCTGAAATTGTTTTGGTATTTTTGTTGAGACCAGCATAGTTGTATTAGAAGGAAATGTAAATAGGAATATCTCAAAAAATGCCAAGACACAGGAAGAGCAGGATAGCAAGGTGCTGCTCATCTTGAGCTCAGGTTGCTGGCTCAGTGTATGGATCTTCATGATCAAATCTCTGATCTGGAATGAAATGTATTTTCCCTTTTAAAAGAGGGAGAATGAGAGACACTTGACCCCGCATCTTGGACAGGTGGTAAACTGTAACCTTCCTCCTGAGAAAAAGCTGAAATAAGAGTGAAGTGAGAAAAACAAGAGACAAAGGGACATATATTTGTCCCTTGCTTGTGCTGTGTGTGTTTGTGCATTTCTTGTGGTGCTTGTGGAGACACACAGCCTTCCCTCTCATGTGCCTGTCCAAATATTTTTCTCTCTCCAGGATGGAAAACATGAAGTTCCCAAATATGATACCTTTCTGTTTGCAACACTTAAGCAGTGTCATGTTTATGGGGAATCAGTCTTGCATTCAGGGGCAAGGATGGCTTGTGTCAGTCCCAGAGCCCACAGCGCTTGGTGTGTTGCTCTTCCACTGTGTTAATGTTGTTCATGTGTTCCTTGGCAAACAGGATCATTGAAATGAACCATTAAAAAAAAACCAAACCAAAAACCAGTCCAAAAAATGGCAAGAGAGTGATAATTCTTCCTCTCCCCTGTTGTTTTTTCTGTGGAGATTTTTCACATGGTGAGGCAGGGGCTGTCTCTGGAGCACGCAGAGCCGCTGATTTTGCTGACATCCTTGAGAAGATGTGTTATAAACAGGACGGGAAGAGGGAAGAGCCCAGGTCTTGTTGACAAGGGAGCATGTGGCTATTTTTGTGGCTGGGAAACTTTACCAGACCCAAGTTTGGAATCCGGGTGTGCTTCTGAGAGGTAGCCAACCTTCCCAGCACTGCCGCTGTTGAAATCCCCGTTCCAACATCCTAACCCTGCTGGAGTGCAAACTTTCAATTCCTTGCATGTGCCAGCAAGCTTTATATTCTCTTCTTTTTTCCAACTCCCCCAGTCAGTCCATTCAGCCCCTCTTGGGACAGGCTGTCCTGCTGGGGTGTTGCAGTGCAATTAGATGTTAGGTGTCAGGAGCAGATAATGGGCACACACATATCAGCGAGGATGGCACTTAGCTAATCCCTGGCTCTCATTATCTTACAGGCTATTCTAGGGAAAAACAGCAACAATGTAAGAAAGCTGCCACTGTAGTGTCTGTGGTTCAGGTTGGCTGCTGTTGCTTTGGGGTTGTGTTGGCATTTCCACTCTGGCTTCACGTGGTGCTTTCCCAATGGCCTTGTTTTCACAGCTGCCCCATGACCGGGCAGGAGCCCAGTGGCAAATGAATTCAGCCACAACTGTGGCCAGACCTCGTTGTCAGCACTTCTGTCTTCTGCTGGATCACTTCTGTGTTGCCTTGTTTGTTTCCTCTGGAAAAGCAAGAGCCTTGGTTTGGAGGCGTATGGGAAAGGGAGATGAGCTTTTGGGATAATTAGCATCATCCATGAAACTTCCACATTTTATATGCCTGTTACATCAGAAGCCTTTAGGGTGGAAGTTGCATCTTTAGGCATTTAAGCCTGTTTAACACTTGATTCTCTGAATCTCCAGCATCTGCCTGGTTTAGGTGTTCATCTTTCTGGGATCTCTTTCAGCAGTAGAGGAAAAAAAAAAGTATGTTGAACAAAGCGTAGGATGGCTGACCTTACATACACAGATTATGTGTATGTAATTTCAAACATTTCAAACAAAGAATTTTCAAACATTCTTTGCCTGAAACTAATTATCTCATACTAATTAGCCCTTTCTAAGTGGTGAATTGCTGGGCAGGCAGCTGTGGATGTTGTCAGTCAGGCTCCAGAGTCTAGCTCCTGGTGAAATGAGAGCCTAGTTGAGCCTCTCACTGCACATGAGGGTTGTACCTCTAAGGACTTGCCCTGGGTACCCCAGCTGGTTGATTTAGTGGAGAAAAACCAGGAGAAGCAGTATATGTGTGACAGTTTTGGGAAAACAACTTTAAAGAGAAATGGAAACTCTGTCTTCCTGCTTGCTGCAGTCCCATGCAGAAAAGAAATCTTGCCAAGTAACCCCTGAATTGCAGGAATTCCTGGAGCCCCAGGAAACCCTGTCTAATCTCTCCCAGTCCCTCACATATCGCCTCTGAATGTTTTCAGTGAGTTCCCAGACCTCGTGCTTTCTTGCTCCTGATAACTGGCCATTGCTGGGATGCCAGAACCTCTGCATTGCATAGTTCAGCTATCAACAAAAATATAGTGAGATAAAGGGGATGGTTAATACCAGAGTGTCTGTGGTAGTGCAGATGTCAGAGATACTCAACTGGCTTTCCTGGAGAAGTTCTTTAAATGGGTCAAGTTACGTTGGGAAAATACTATCTAGCCCTTTTGACAGTGTGAACATCCATAAGAGCATCACGCAAACATTTCTTCCTGTTGAAGAGTCAGGTAGCAATCAAAAATGCACTTGATGCTCAGAGTCTTGTCAAGGTAATGCCACCTCCCCTGGGACTTTCCAAAGATGGCTCTTGGGTGCTGAGCACATTTGGGAAGATCACAGCTGCAATTGAAGATGAAAAGCTGGCCTGACTGATGATGGACAGTGAGATCTTTTTAGAATTCAGCCCATTAAAAAATATGAAATCAGACAGAGGAGCTGAAGGATTTATTGAAATGACTGAGCAATTGTAGGATCACAGATGCCAAAGAGGAAGAATAGGGCTATTGGGTTTTCCTGTCAGGTCAGGACTGCTGCCTGTAGTGTCTAGTCCAGCAGCCTGTTCAGTGGTTTCGAGTGATCATTTCCATTGCTTCCCTTCTGAGACCCTTGTATTTCCTGATAGGAAAACTTAGTAACAATGAGACCTAACTGCCAGGCTGAATTTTTGTTCCATCTAATTGCTGGCTGATATTCTTACCCATTTAATGGGAAATACATACCCAAAACACAGAGAAGAGATCCCATGGGGTCCCCTAGAAGACGTGCCATTTTCCATGGTGTTTTCTCCAGTGCGTCACTGGAGAGTCCCTCTTGGCATTTCTGTGTTTGTGTCTGTCCGTGTGATGATTTGGTGGCTGAGACATTTTATACAGCTTGGTGTGAAGAATAATGTTTTGGGTTGAGGTTTGTGGCCTTTGAGGTTAAATAACGCAGGAGTGGTGGTCTTGGTGTTGAAACTGATTTCTGGGAACCGCCTCTTGCTGACTTTGCTACTAACTTGGGCAAATATCCTTAAGCTATGGTGACCTCATGAGTGAAACAAGGTTTTGTTCTCCTGATCCCCATCAGAGAGATACTCAGTCTCTTGGCAGCCTAAATAACAACGTGTAAGGCACTCCTGCGTGTGTCTGAGCTTTTGGCATGTGGGAAGTGCAGGGCCATGTGTCCATTTAGTTTCTAGTAAAAGGCATTTGAGCTGAGACATTTGCCTCTGAGATGTTTGCAGGGCAGTGTTCGCCACTGAGCAGCTTGATCATAGCTGGGAGTTTGTAGCTGCTCTGGGCAAGACCCAGGGAATGATTGGAGCATCTCGTGCTGAAGAAGCTCTGCAGAAGTGCAAAAGACAATGATTACACTAATCCAGGGTTTTATCCATGGGTCTCTGGGTCAGTGTGGGTCTCATATGCCTTTGTGCTGAGTAGGGGAGGAAGAAGCAGGAAAGAAGAGGCTGCAGCCACCACTTCCATTGGAGGTGATGCTGTGCTCCACCATTTATGGAGGGGCATTGGCCTCAGCTGCGAAGTCAGCTGCCAGTCCGACCTTCCTGACCGATACTTAATGCTTGTTAAATGAACACAACCTTTAGTTTAGGTTCAGCATTTCACTTGATAGCTCTCTGTGCAGCCACCGGGGCTGGGAAAAGGGAGGGAAGAGCGATCCCAAGAGCAGCAGCAAGACAGAGGAGAATAGTAAGGGGAAGGGAAAAAATATAAGGACATTGTTTCTAACAGCACTTAGTGGCCTAGATTTTCCTTTCACAGCTATTTCAAAAGTGTGCTTTATTGCAGATCCATTCAGCTTTTATTGGTATATAGTACACTGTGTAGCAGCAGCCACTGTTGTCTACTCAGCTCTTAACATGATACTCTGCCAGATGGCAAGGATATAAACCTGCGTTTGTACTCCAGGACTGATCAAAGTTTTTTTCTGTTGTCATCCCTGTGACATTGTCACAGATGTAAGGCCACTGCACCCCGGCTCTCATCCCTGCAACCTTCAGTGTACACATTCAGTACAGTGCCCCTTTTCATAGCAATATAATGCCCACATTCCTTAAATCCCAAGAACAGCCCCGTGCAGGGGAGGATGCGCAGCGAGGTCTCGCCAGGAGTTTTTTAGACGCAGCTTGTGCAGGGGTGAGCATAGGGAGTGGAGTTGGCTGGGAGGAGGGTGGATCTCTAGAAGATGTAAATCAGCAATGCAATTACAGTAGCTGGGCTGATTTACGCTGGTGGAGAACCCAGCTTGGGATCTCAGCAGGAATCCTCCGAAGGAGAGGCATTTGGGAATGATTACAATAGTACTCAAGGAAATGATTGTTCAGTGGTTTTGGATGAACAAAACGTTGCAGAGGAGAAAAGCTGTTTTGGAAGGGGATGTGGACGTGCAGGGAGGTGACACAGGGGTCCTGCTCTGTGCAGACAGTTTGCTCAGGGCAATTTAATTAATCTTGAATCCATCTTTACCTTCCCATATGCTTATTCCCATTCTTCCATGGCTTTCACTCCCTATTCTGACACCCTTTTTTGTGCTAAGGGCTTGTGTGTGCCAACAAGCTTCTGCAAAGAGCCCTAGCAGTTCTGGGTGGCTGCACCATGGGCTGAACTGAGCTCCTTCCCCTAAGGCAGGGGAGCCTTGGTGTCCTGATCCACCTCCCTGCCTGCTGGGGGGACACCACTTCCATTGCAGCATAAAAATCCAGGGATACAGTCTTTGCTCAGAGGGAAGACGGTCTTTGCTCCAAGAGAAGGAGGGTGTCCTGTGGCCAAGGGTTGCATGCCCACACTGGACAGAGGGAAGCAGATGAGAAGAGACAGCATCATGAGCAATTTTCCTCCCCCTGCCCTCTAAAGAGACGACTTGTAATTGTGAGTAGCAGGGAGAGGGATAAACATGTCCAAAAACATGTCTAGAAGTCTGTAGGGGCTGCAGAGCGAGCAGCAGGCACTAGGTTGGAAATTAAAGGGGTCTGGAGAATGTAATCAGGTACCAGTACCCAGTCTGTGCTGGTAGAGGTTCTGGTTCTCCTGCCTGTTATTTTAGATGGTTTTTACAAGACTACACTGTTTTAATCCCACCTCATGCTGCTGGACCAGAGCCTCGTTGTATGGCAAGGGGACATGAGCCCCTTCAACATGTTGCTGTGTATGAATTGCCTCTGGGAAGCTCATGCTGATGCATGTTTTAAACATGGCAAAAGCTGCCAGTTTTGTCCTCCTGACATTCACAAAACTGGCAACTTTCTTTTTTTTTTTTTTTTAAGTTTGGGTTTTTCTCACATTGATGGGGATGAGGGCAGAAGAAGCCTGGTTTGGGATGATTTATGTCTCCAGGAGTGGCTAATTTTTTGGCAAACTTTGCAGGAAGAGCCCCCTAAGCGTGCCAGCTGTAATCAGCCGAGCTTTCGAGAGACACAGTGAGATAACAAGTTATTTATCCTCACACAAGCAGGCTGATGGAAAATGTGCGTATCCCAGACAAGGATATTCTCCCTCCTCCCTCTGCCCCCTCGCCCCAGTTCAGGCTCCCCGGGAGCAGCTGGGCTCTCTTACTCCTGCAGTCCCCAACAGCTTCAAATTCACTTCCCTCAGCGCCTTCAAAGGAGGTTCTGATAAATGCATTTCACTTTGCAGCCAGCCAGGCTCTAATTGCCAGGAGGATTATGATAAGCTTTTTTCTTCTTGTTTCAAAACAATCTGGAGGACAGCGTGCCCTCCCGGTGCAGACACCCCCAGCCCCGCTGCAGCTGGGCAGAGAGGAGGCAGCAAGGTGCCAAATTCACCCTGATTCCTGCACTAAACTGGGGCTGTTCGGTCACAGTCCAGCCCAAATGTGGTGGGCTGACACTTGCTGCAGACCTGGGGGTGACCTGCGCTCGACGGGAGCCTTGTGCCAGGGCAGCTCCTCCGTCAGTCCCAAACGTCCTGGCACCTCTGGGAGTCCCAGCACCAGCCCTGCCTCGTGGGCCACTGAAGTGGGAACTCAAGAGGTCTGTCAGCCCTTGGGAGTGATTTTCTTTCTCCAGCCATGTGGTTATTCTGCTTGTACAGTGGTTTGGTTTTTTGTTTTGGTTTTTTTTTTAAATTTAAAGGGCGCTCTTGCTTCTTTGCTGCTAAGTTTAATAACCATGGTCTGGTTAGGAAATAATGCAGGGGAAAAAGCAGAGCTGCCTTAATTTGTGATCTAAAAATAGGGAAACCTATGCCATTAAATTGAGAGGATTTAGAAGCATAACCATAAAGCCAGGAAGAATTTGCCAGGAGCTATCGAGTGACACAGATTTCAGCTCCCTCCTTTTTCTAGTTTTCTTCTTTTAAAGGTGTACCGAACAGGCTTAGATTACTATTTTGCTGCTTTTGACTATAAATGTAGTTCAGGGAGTTCCCACTGTGACAGTTATCAATAGAGCTTCCTTTGCCATTTTAAAAGTTTAATTTGTAATAGATTTTGAATGCTTTGCCACCAGCAGAGAAAATGCTTTGTAATCCCTATTTAACCCTTAAATATCCCTATGTAGGATGGATGTACCTGAGATCTGTTCCAGTAGAGGAATTCAAGGACATAACCATGGGGAGAGAAAGACTGATGGTTACTGTTCTCAGTTAACAAACTCTCATTTAAAATCTTTGGGAATCAGTCACCTTTGTGACTGATCTGAGAGAAATCCCTATTGTCTTTGTCATCATCAGCATGTGGATGAGTTTCCCAGGTGTGAAACAAGGATAATGATGCTTCACAGAAATACTTCTAGTGGAAAATGGCAGGTTGCCTGTAATCAGCTTTCTCTGGAGAGATGTGGCATCCAGCTCTGCTCCTGGAGTGGTGAATGTTGGAGACCCCAAGACAGAGTCTTCAGCCTCTAAACACTGTTATGTTCTGCCTAAGCTGTTAGTGATTCCCTTTACCCTGTGGATCCTTTTGGAAGAACTCTGCTAGGGAAGGTCCTAGAGGGTGACTTTTTTAACCTGATGGCAGGTGGTTTCCTGCCCCGTGACTGACCAGTTCACCTTACTGGTGACTTACCAGTTCATCTCCTCATGCTCACTGATGATTTCCAGTGTGGCTCAGTGAGGTGCTTTCAGGCAAGATGAGTTCCACCCAATTTCTCTGTGTGGCTGGCATGAGTCAGTGATGCTTTGTTCAAACTCAGCACCACATTTTCATATCAAAAAATGGATTCACAGTTAGTTGGCATCTTTGGTTAAGAAATGTTGCATTCTACCCAGTTTTCTTGGCTACTTAGCCGCCTTGGATTATTCAGGGCTTCGAGATCTGCTGTAAAGCCCTGTATAGCACTGAGGTTGTTTTTGTTGGGCTTGTGCTCACCTCAGATGACACTGTGCTGGTTTCACTAATGCTGTGTATCATAGCTTGCTGTCCAGGAGAGCCTCACTTGCCTTCTTTTTCTGTTCAGTGTCTTAGAGTCAGCTGGAATCTGTTTCTCAGATGCTTTGAGTATGAACAGAGCCGTCCAGAAAGCCAAAGGCAGCCTGAGAGACAAACAGGGAAATATTCGGGGAACTTTGAAGGTGATGAAAAGCAAAGTTATTCCAGATAAGCTCTGGAACATACTGCCATGAGATAATACCAGGACCACATGCTGGTTGGGATTAAAAAATATGTAGATATGTTGATAATGGGAATATCTGCTCTCATATTACCCAGTTTTTCTTTTTTAAGGGATGTTAATCCTGATGCTTTAAAGGCATATGCTGAATCCTGAGGATTCAGTTATTTAAGGAACACTTTGCTGGTATATGAGGGTATGTGCCACGCAGTCAGTGTGAATATCCCTGCCTCAGCAAAGCTGTGCTCTGGCCCACACAGCCAAAGCACCCAGAGAATTAGTGCCTGGGTGGTGGCCTGGCTGGGAAGACCTTCAGATTGGGAAGGCTGTAGATGTGAGATGACACCTACACATCTGATCTCTGCTGAGCTTCTTCAGCAAAGTGCTGGGCACCCTCACACTTTCCAGGAGGGATGAGCTTTGTTCAGTGTGCCCTTGCCAAAAACCTAAGGCAGAATGACCACGTGATAGAACCGTAGAATTTTTATGGTTGTAAAAGATGTCCAGGATCATTGAGTCCAACTCTTAACTCAGCACTGCTGTGTTCACCACTAAGCCATACATCCATACGCCTTTTGGACACTTCCAGGGATGGTGATTCCACCCCTTGCTGGGCAGCCTATTCCAGTGATACTGTGCAGGGCACTGGATGGGGGACCAAACCTAAAGTCCTCAGTGTGACACAGTCAGACATCTCTTGTATCAGGGAGAAACTGTGGTGGCTTGTGAAATGCTGTGATCGGTGGTAGTGAGGGTCTAAACCGTGATGTGTTGGAATGAACACCATCAGCTTTGAAAATTCTATCCCCAGTGCTTGCAGTTGGGTGATGCTGGGATGATTAACTTGAATTTTGATGGAAGAGAAAAGAGATTCTGCTGTCTTAAATCTAATCTACTGCCCTTCTTAACCAAACTGTATGGGTGAAGCCACTACTGCCTGCATGGCTGAAGCACCTGGGTATTTCCAGTGTGCTGGGAATGAAGATGAAGCAGAAGAAATAGCAGTGTGGCTTGTCTGGGTATTTAGGAAAGTGCTTCAATCTGAACCAGAAACATGAACCTTGGATAGCTGTGTTCTGCATGCTTGAAAACTGGGTCAGGGATGTCAGAAGAAGGTTTTCTGTTGATTCAAAGGGATTTTCCTCTGTGTGCTGACCCACAACAATGTCTCTAGAGCTCCTCTCACTACTCTCTCATTTCAGCACAATCCCATTTGTTTTTAATTCCCCCTCCCTGTCCCCATCGCCCCAGCACTCAGCAGTTTATTTAGCAGATGTTGGCCTAAACTTTCGAAGCAAGGGTAAACAGAGCTAAGGTCAATCTGAGAAACACAGCACCCCAGGAGAGCTGCTGCTTCTCGCTGCTGCTGCTGAGCCTGTGTCCAACTGGAATTGGAGGGAATCTGAAAAGACATGGATAGGATTTGTCCCTGCAAGGATAGCAGGGTTTATGTATTAAAAAAAAAAAAAAATCACGCAGGACAAAAGTGTGGAACCTTAACGTGAACTGGGTGAAACTATACCCTTCTTATGTTTCCTCTCTTTGAAGACCTTGCATTGTGTATTCACAGCCATTACCATATGAATCAACGATTAAAAAAACCCCAAACCCAACATCTTGATAAGAATCCAACTTTGCTTTACCAGTCCATCCTCTGAGGTAACCAGAGCGAGTTCCTTTCACTCCAGCCATTGTTGGCAACACAGATTATGTTCTTCAAAGACTGTCTGTCTCGTTCGAACACAAGGTCCATATCTTGACTGAACATTAACGTCACCTGATAGGCCCCGTGTCCAGCTCCACCTTGCCCTTCCCAGTGAACCAGGCTTTATAGCAGACTCACAACATGAGCAGAGGGAATAAAGAGCCTTTGTGCTCCTCCAGGGTCCATCCCCAGGAGCTGATCAGGCACCAGGATTGATTACCAGGCAGGTAAAGACCTGATAACCTACCAAATCTCTATGAAGACCCCTTTCTGATCACTTCTCCTCCTGATTTGCATTTCAGGGCTCCGTCTCATTTTAGAAATGATTTTATCTGGCTTTCACTATAGTCCAGACTGGAGGAAGTTCACATGAAAAGAGGCAGCAGGGAGGCTTGAAGGCTACTCTGGTACCATACAAATAGAAATTAAGGCCATAATCTGTTACTTAATGTGCAGCAGTGATTGATTCAACTCCTCTGCTCCCCAAGTGCTAGGAATTAGCATTCACTTACCATCACATTATCAAATGAAATAAATTTAGAAATACATAAAATTAAATTGAACAATTTACTGAGGTTGCAAAACAGAGAATTGAAGATGTCCTTTTCTGCTTTAATTCAGCTCATGTGTGAATATGCCAAATTATAGAATTTCTAATTAGATGTTCTCCTACTATTTTTCTCTCATAAGAATGGAGTTATATGTCCCAGGCATTGGAAAGTCTTAGCCCAAATGATTCTGTGTGGCAAAATTATGAGCAATTAAACCTTTGTCTTCATCAATTTAAGCAATCTGTTGATTCTCACCACAGCCACAGGGATTTGTGGTGGCTATTACATGTGGAAGTGCCATATGTAACTCCTCAGTTTCTTTTGTTTGGGATAGCAATAGCCCTTGAAGAAATTTGGTATAGAAAGGGTGGGTTTTTTAAAAAATTCTGTTCCTTTTAAAAATGCCGCTTCTGCTTAAAAATGCTGGTTCTTTTTTATGGATTTATGGAAATCCTGGCAAATAGCTATGAATTTTGTTCAGTGCCTCTCATCTCTTCAAAGTTGGTGCATGGTGGCTCCTAGAAATGGGTATGGTTTGAGCAAAGGGCTGTGAAAGTGGGTCTGTCCTCCATGCCGTGTCCGTGTCTGCTGCAGGATGCCTGCCAAAACACATGAAAGAACTCTAGGAAATTCTCTCCTATTTTCCCTCTTTGGGAAGTGACCCAACAGGCCCCAAAGCTGCATTACAGAAACTGTAAGAAGAGGTGAAGCCTTTCTCGCCTAAATCCAACAATTATAAACAAGCCACTTAGCCAAAACATAAAAGATGGTGTAAATGGAAGTATGCCTTCCCTTAGGGTTTTCCATCAGAGGGTTTGTTCCCTGACATCCAGCCCCGGGATGGGTGGATGACATCCAGCCTTCTCTTTTGTGAGTGATTCCTACGGGAGGTCTGAGGAATTTTGAAGCTGTCAGGCTGTAATACCCTGGGTTTAGCTTTTTCGAGAAAGCACACTGTTTTCCAGAGAGCAAAGCCAGATTGCTGCTTTAAAGCTGCTACATTTCACCAAAAGAATGCTGATTATTTCACAGTCATGCGAGCGCCTGACCGGTAAAACGTGTGGGCAGTCTGTCCACTTTTTTTTTTTTCTCCCCCTGTTTTTTCACTGATTTGGCTTCTTAATACAATGCCTGAAGATCTTTTGAGAGGGCCAGAAAAATCTGCTGACGGCTCACGCAGCTGATTTGACCCAGAGCGCCTGCTTGGCTGAGCAGAAAGATGACACTGCAGCAAAAATGTTACTTTAAGGGAAAAGAAAACAGGCGCAATGCTCCTGCCATTGTTCCCAGGCTCTGTTCTGGTGCCAAGCTCTGAACTTAGGAAAACACAGAGGTACCAGGTTTTAACCTTTCGCCTGCTTCCCGCAGGTGTTATCTTTTGCTCTGAATAGGCAGGATGAGGTCCACAAATCACATTCAAGCCTCTAGCAGCACCGCTGGCTATGAAAAGACAACTTTTAGTGGGTTTTGTAGGGAGGGGGTTAGCAAGATTTTCAGCAAAAAAGAGTCATTTGCTCAGTTTTATTCTCGCTAGGTTTCAGTGTAATACTGGGTGAAGCCACTGGTGTCTTCTCTCCCAGTGCTGAAAGTTAATGGAATTAGTTTAGTGCTGGGATAGCCACCGTATGATGAACAGGCATCTCTCTTTCTGTGATTTAACTGTATTTTATCATTGACAGAGAAGTGGAAAAAAAACAAAACCCAAAAAAAAGAAATGGCTTCGGTGAGGCTCCCGTTTAAATAGTCATTGTTTTGAGTGAAAATGGTTTGTGGAAGGAGAGCAAAGTGCTCTGACTTCAAAGCTTGTCATTGTAAAGAAATCTGATGGTGAGTGGTCATGCATACCTGAACGTCACTCCTGCTGCAGCAAAGCCAGAAGTGCTGGCAAGCAGCCTGGTCATGTTCCCATTGCAGGCAGGGTGAGAGATCCTCAGCTGGTGTAAATCACAATAGCTGGATTTAAGTTGGAGATTTCTTTTTCAAAAACTTACTGACTGCACTTGCGGCTGGGTTGAACCACTTACAAGTCCATGGGAGCTTCTTAAAACCCTCTGATCCTATTATTTGTTCAAATCTTAGAGAAACCCTTTGAGCCCAAGGAAATTTGGTACAAGTACGAGAAGGATTTGTGGTTTTTTCAGTTTTCCAGTCTGCCTTGCCATCCTGTTGCTCTTAACAGGACATTGCCAATTGCCCAGGTGGTGTTTGTGCCCCTCATATCTCCTTCCAGAAACTGAAACTGCTCCTTCAGCCCTGCTGAACAGTCATTTTTTGGATCTACTGTCCACATTCCTGAAAGTCAGGTGGATGCCATCCCGAGCCATTGGGACAGAGTGATCAGAGTTCAGCAATGTGTCTCCCTATAAAATCTGGGCTGTCTTGGTGTTCAGCTTGATATATGCAGACCAAAAACTGGTTTTTTCCTCCCCACACACAAGGTAAGAGGCATGCACACTCCCACCCTGCGGGTCAGGCAGCTCCATCGTGCAGTGATGATGCATTTTGCAAGGATAACGCAGCAGTGATGACAAATGGGTGCCTCTGAGTATTCAGAGAGTGCCTGGAAGGCAGACAGATTATCTCAGAAGCACCTCAAGCTAATCCTGCTCAAGAAAACCAGTTTTTCTTAGCCTCTAATCTACCTGCTGAAACTAGGGTGGATTTGGTGTGCCTTGTTTTGGAAGAAGTGGGAAGTGAGATGACATGCAAACTGTCAGTTCAAGTCTGGGGATTGGATTTTTGTGTGTGGAAATCAACAGATTTAACATCTCTTGACCAGTGGTCGTTTTTAGTGTGAATATCCTCCTGTGCACTTGGAAGAGATAGGTGTTGATGAAAATTCACTGCCACAAAGCATTGCTCGGTGTTTTTGTCAGCAAGGGCACTGTGTATTATTCTGCACTGGTTGTGCTTTAGGAGAGGTTTGAAATGATTCAAAATTTGCTTCTTGGCCTCAGTTTTGAGCAGAGTGTCAACAAAAGTGTCAGAGGTGATGTGCACCCGACTGGGAAGATGCTCCAGGAGCAGGTGTTATTATGGCTGCCCGAAGGATGGCAGATCTAGCTTCCATTCCTTTTCTGAGACCAAAAAAATCCCTACTGTTCTGCTCTGGAACAAACCCAAAACGTTTCACTTTATTTTCCCCCACAAGATGGAATGTCAACAAAATGTCCCTTTTGGCCTGAAAATCTTGACCTTTTCCATTCCTCCTGGCCACTGCACGAGTTCGCTGAAGCACGCAGTTACTTATCCCTGCTTCTTCAGCCACAGCTACCCGAGGCCATCCTGGCAGTAGGAAGTTCAGCTGTGCCTGTGCAACACGTCCTAGATCCCAGTGACCTCTCCTCTGCTAACAGTGATGCCTTCCCATGTGAAGCTGTAGCTCAGTTTTTGCCAGGATTCTCCTTTTTAGTAGATGAGCCCATTGAGTGTCACTTAAACACCACCCCCCCGGCCCCCATCTGCAAATCATAGTTTAAATAAACTTCAAGCTGTTTCCCACCCACTGAAATAAATCTTCTAGGCACTCTAGCTGGCGCATGCAGGGTTGTTTTTGTCCTTGCTGGTTTTGTTGTCAGGTCATGCTAACCTGACCATAAATGTATGTTTTAGTGGAAGGAAACATGGAGCTGATTCTTCGGCTGACGTTCAAGGCTGAGTTAAAATTGATTAGCTGCACACATTTACTTTAAACAAGCATCTGTGACTTTTTAAAGTGGCCCAATACCTATGGAAACAGTTTCAAGAAACAAGACACTCTCACACCAACCTGTTTGGGGAGAAGGGAGTGGAAAAGAAAAGCGAAAAAAGGCATAACCTGTGCTCTTACAGGGCTCTTTGGTAATGACATTACCTAGGATTGTTCTGGTGCTTTCCCTTTGTGAAAATCTAGCCACTTCATTAAAGAAAAAGAAGAAAAAAACCAAGAAAAAGATAAATACCACCCTCTCCATTATATAGATGGGGAAATGAGGCAGAGAAAGATGAAAGGATTTAGGCCTATTCATCCCACCAGGAAAACAACAACATCCAGGTCAGCCAAGTCCCTGTCTTACACTTTGGTCCTTAGGTTATGGCTTTCTAACTACCTTGCACCTGTGTAAATAGGCAGGCAGGTGCAAAGTCCCCTGTGCTGTGGTAGCCGTGCCTTGGGAGGGCAGGGACGCAAAGGGACGTCCTCAGAGGGTGGCTGAACAATGTCATTGTACTCCCTTAGCTCTGCTGCCTGCCCCAGACTGCTCGTGTCCTCCCTGGGCAGGAGGCATTGCTCTGGCACTGTGAAAGCATGTAGTCAGCACCACAGATTTCATGCTCTGTCTCTTGAAATCCAATATGAAGCAGTTGCCTTCTCTCCATCCCACAGGCTCATTACACAGCTCTGTGTGTGGCCTCTCCCCATAATTAACCTGAGGGGGTTACTTTCCTTTTCTAATTTGTAGGAAGTGGCTCATGACATCTGTTGCAGCCCCGAGGCTCCTTCCTGCAAACCTTTAGCTGGTTCTTATTGAAAGAAAAGGCAAGACAAAGAGGTGTAACAATTAACTGAGTTGAGTCCTGGCTTTGAAAATGGCGTCTTTCAATTGCTCAGTAAAAATCCACTGAGAGCAGAGGACGGTGAATATGTCTTTTTGAAAGGAACTGTAGACTCAAACCTCATGAGTAAGTATCTTCATTTCTCTTCTTGTTAATGCTTTGGGGAAAAACTAACGAACAACAAAACCAACCAATCTAAGAAGAGTTTTAATGTGTTTTGCTCTTTTACTCTGTTTGTCTCAGCGCTCTTCCTCACAGTTTGTCCCTTCTTGTTTTCAGATTTGCACATACCTGTTGTATCTTACCTTAACTGGAGCTTGATACTGCAGAGGGCTCACTTATCAAAGCCACTGTAGAATTTGATCCTAAACTTAAGACTTTTGGAAGTGAGAAACATCTTTCCTAGACTCTAAAAGAAAACGGGATCATTTGGATTCTCTTATCACAAGAAAGCCTTCCAGTTTTTCTATAGTATTTTGGAGTTAGATGACGTTTTGGCAAGGGGAAAAAAAACTACACGAGACAGGTGTGCCGAGCGGTTCTGTGGGAGGGAAATCACTGGGGTGGGTAGGAAGATGATTCTCACCAGCCAAGTGAGTTTGAGGTGATGCTCTCCCAGTCTCACTTCTTGGAGCTCTTCATTATTCTTATAAAGTCAGTATTCCTCAGGGCATAAAGAGAGGAAAGCTGTACAGGTGCATCTGTGCATGCATTAGAGCTGTGAGAAAATAGCTAAGTCTTACTCTCACTGATTTATTACAGGGCTTGAAATGAGATTTTTCTGATCTAGGCTCTGGCTGTTCTGGGAAACATAAATTTCCATCCTAGACCTGAAACATTTTTTACAGTAGATCAATTTTGATATACTTTCATCCCAAATTTTTACTTCCCTTCAAATTGGCATTTTCTGACTGAAATGCAGGCAGCTGGGAAGTGGTTGCACTGTAATCTCACCCGACCTCTTGTGTAATGTGCTGCACAAAAATCTCTCATGGTCCTTTCTGCAGTGTTTCTGCTGGGCACAGAGCATTGGCTGTGTGTAGATAAAAATCCTTTTAGAAAGCTGTGTACCCTGTGTTTTTAGCAGGCGGTTGTCGCGTGAGTCAGGCAGCTCTGAGCTGCGCCAAGGCTGGTGATACCTTAACAGAAATTGTGTGTGTGTGTGCTGCCGTAACAGCGACTGAATGGAAAAGGCTTTGAAGTTGCTGGCTGGCTGAGGAGCAAAAGTCCCTTCGTCTTTCAGCACCAGTTGTGCTTGCCAGGCCATCGGGCACTCCTGAAAACCCCCTCGCTGCTCCTGATTGCGAGCATAAGGAAGATGACTGATAGTCACAGTGCCGTTTGCCTCCTGCTCGCCGTGAGCAATGCGAGCAGCCTGGTGGGTCCTGCTGACATTCCTGCCTGTGGAAGGGCCTTTTAGGTGGGTGATTCCTACTGGAGAGTTTCACAGGGAAGGGATCCCTTCCTGCATGGGCTGAAGTGCTGTCTGTGAGGGTTGCAGATGAGCGGTGCCTGGAGTTTTGAGTTGGTGTAGCACTGCATGCCACGGTCAGATTGTGGCCCTTCCTCCGCAGCAGTTTCAGACCCAAGGGCAGGGACTCCACAGAGCTGAGGGCACTGTCTCCTGCAAAATTGAGTCATCCAATGTGATGAACCCACGTCTAAATCCCTGTTGTCTCCTGGCTGTTGGCTGGTAAGTGTGAACTGTGCCGTGGGCCGTCAGGTTGTCCTCTGGGCAATGGAGCTGAGCCCTCACCCTGCTCCTTGTGCCCTGGGATAACAGCAGCAATGTCCCTGCGTGGCCCTTGAAAGCTGGAGCTGTACCTGAAGTGCAGCATATGTCAGGGAAGAAACATTTCTGCTCACAACACTGCACAGCTACAAGGGCCCTTTTAGTTTTAACACTCTGTATTTGAAGAGTCTGCTTGGCAAAGGGCTGAATGGCCCCATGAGCTGCGTGAAGGAGAAACATATTTGGCAGGAAATAGATGTCTCTGTTAATAAATAACAAAGATTATGTGAATGCTGTGTGGGGGGCTACAGGAGGGCTGGGGTGTGTGGATGCAGAATTGAAGGTTCTGTTCCAACAGAAGGGGAGCTTTTGTGTGGGATGGTGATATGGGGGTGTGTCAAAATGGGTAAGGTCCTGGTTAAAAGCTGATGGGCATGAGGGTTGCTGAGCTGGCTCTTACAGAGAACAGTAGTACAGAGAACACATCACTTGGAGCCATGGGAGCCTGCAGATACCTGGGTGAAATTCGGGCTCAGGGAGGAAGGAGAATCCCTGCATACCCCTCAGCGTGTCATGCTTTTTGCTTTGTAAACATCAGAAAACTATTTTGTGAATTCCTCCAGAAGAGCTGCTTGCTTATGTTTTGGGAGGAGAGGAGAGGAGAGGACGGGGTGGAGGGTCAGGGGACAGTGAAAAGCTTAGTTGACACGTTGTCTTCAAGTGGTCTGTGACGGCTTTAGCTACTAAAGCCTTGGCCTGCCCAAGTGCTGATCTGTTGATCTCAGGTTCACACTGCAGTGGCCGTGTCAGGATCGCTGGACTCTTGCTAGAGGAGCTCTACTAGGGATTGCCTAAGAATTGATCGGAATTGCTCTTCTGATATTACCTTATTATGTCCCTAGTACAAAGTACTTCTTCAACTGCCCACCTCATTTAATCTCAGGTTACTTTGCAGGCATTAGAATAATTTTATGATGCTGTGGTTGAGACAGAGATTTATATTTAGACCTAATTCATATGGAAGAAATAACACTAAGAAGTTGGGGTCCAAGCCTTCAAACTCAAATGTTTAATAGTAGATGCCTAAGACTGCACAGGCATTTAAATGTGTTATCTTGTCCTGATCTGTGAAGGCTGTTAAGCAGTTAATTCTGTTATTTTAATGCAAATTTAATGGGCAAGCACTCTCTGCAACTTGCTGAGGACCATCCCCTCCACAGAATAACAGAGGCTCAAAATTATTACAGAAAACCTCTGATTTCATCCTAGCCAAGTCTTGCAGCAGACCATAAAGCTGTAATGTTACCCTTCCCAGAACCGTGACTCAGTCTTCAATACTCAAGAGGATATTAAGATATTTAAAAATTCACATTTAGGCACTGGTTACTTGTTTTCTGGCTAAACATTCCAATTCTCAAGCTTTCCACAAGCTTGTCACCACAACAGCTAAAAAATTCCTTAAGGTTCATCCTTTTGTGTTATCCCATGACTCCAAAAGCTGAGACCACATGGAAACATACTAAATATCGTTAACTCAGGGTGAAAAGAGCACATTTGGCATCTTGGACAGCTTCACATAAGCCCTAACATTACCAGTCTGGCTCTGCTCTTGTAAACTAAGGGCAAGTGGCACTTTCTTGTTCAGTTGCATTTTTTCAGTAATTTTTTTAAGTCAGCACAGCTGGGTGAGGTTGCGCCTCCTCTGCCTTGTGCCCCCATCAACGATAAAAGCATGTAAGCATCGATTGCAGGTTTTTCTTTAATTGGGCGAGATGGTTTGGAGAGAACCAGCTGTTTTTCCTCCTCCCCAGAGAAGGTTTTGAGCTGACATAACCCAGCAGCAGGGAATAGGTGGGAAGGGGGAGCAGGCGTGGGGTCTCACGCCTCCCCAAACCGAATTGCGCGTCTGTCACCGCCAGGTCTCCAAGCAGACGGCTCAGACAGCAGGTTAAGACAAAGGTTAAGCACTGCAAGAGCAGGACAAGTGCTGTGGCATTGCCTGTCTCAGCTGTTTGTGAGTCCAGTCCAGTGTAGGCACCCATGTCACACCCCTCAAGGCTCCCTGGTGGGAGCGAATGGGCTTTTATCACCCTGAAATCAAAGCGTGCAATAACCACAGAGCTTGGCCCTGGCTAAGCCCACGGTGGTTGGTAATGAAATTCAGGGAATTCCAGGTGCAAGTGCTTCTTCATATCCCTCTGCTTATGACAGAAGCAATCTGTGCAGAGGAATGGAAGATCTTGGAGGCCACGCAGATAATTCTGCGCAGGGCAGCCTCCCCGGTACCTGCAGAAGGGAGGTCACTTTGCAGTGCTTTCACTTTTCCTGGGAGGGAATTGAAGGGTAGGGACTTACCAGATGGAAGGGGTGCATTACTGATGTGTTCATCCAGCACTGCATGCCCGTGAAATGATAAGGTGCATCTGGCATGAGGTCTCAGTGCATTTTTTCCTCGGTGGCTGACGTGGGGAGCTGGTGTTCTGCCCTGTGTTACAGCTCATTGGCTCTGGGCGTGAAAGAATTCAATTAATTTCATTTCTCATTGACACTGCCATGTCAGGGAAGGGGTTACTTTTGCTTTTTAAAGTCTGATGGGCGTGAAATCGTACGTATTCTGTGTTTAAGAAGAGTAGCGAATGGCTGTTCAGCCCACAGCTGCAGAAGCAGCGTGGAATGACATAACACCCATGAGCTGCTGCAAGACATGGAAGTTCAGGATGCTCCCATATCACCCTTGAGTCTAGTTGAGAATTTTTGACGGTAACACTTCCAGGGTGCAAGATGCCGGCTCATCATCATAGCTAAAATTTTGAGGGAATGATTGATTTTGGTCATTCATCAGGTTCATTTAAAAAAATGCAGCGCTCTGGTATTATCATGTTTCACAACTGTGCCTGGGGGACTTTATCTTGGATCAGAAAAAGGCTAATTGTTGTACAAATAAAGAATGGTAGGAATAAAATTGTCTCCCAGGGAGGTTGGGATTGCCGTTTACTTTCTTCAAATAAAAAGTAAGATTGTCTGATTTGGCATAGTTTAGGTTTGATCTGCAGTCTAGGTTACTTTTTACCAAAAAGCTTGAAAAGAATAAAAATGAATAGCAGCTGCCAGGATTGAAATGAAACACTACCAAACTGCTGATAGAACATCTGATCAGATAGAAAAATGTTCACAGATTAACATTTTGAGAAAATGCTGAGATTCTTACTTTTCATTATTTTTTGTTACCCCTCTTTGGAATAGAATTTTTCTTTTGACATTTCAGAAAAATAGCCAGGGACTGTAAAACTGTTTCCCCCTCACTTTCTTCATGGCTGCTGCAATGAGACTGTGGCAAAGGGGTTTTTCTTACCCCACTCTGAGCAGAATTAGATGATCCAACACTAAAAATAGCTGAGTCCAGTATTGCATTAAAGCACTACTCTTGCTGCTACTGGCTGAACTGCACATTTTTTTTATTGTGGGGCCAGTTTTTGCAGTGCAGACAAGGCCATGATTATTCTCTGAATGTGGGGTTGGTGATGTCATGGTGTTGCAGAAAGTAGGCTCTGCATGTGCTAAAATAGCCATGTATTTCAGGATTCAGAGAGAGGGCCCTCATGGCTGTGGAGAAGCATGAGACATTTCATTAATACAGTGCTATCCCAATTCTACTTTAACGAAATGTGTGGCAATACACACACATGGATTTTTTGTCTGTGGGGTGATGCCATGTCCTGACCTGCAGAGAGGTGTGATAAAACGCAGCATTTTTTACAGGTGGGTCACGTGTGCTGTTCTTGTGTGCATGTATATGCACACACTGAGGAACCAACTGTAAGCTGCTAAGCATTGCAATATTTTTTTTTTTATTTATAAAATTGGATTTTAAATAATTTTTAGTATCTTCAGTCATTTGTTACAGTATTTAAACATCCGCTTTTGTCTTTGCCCTTTCCCCTTTGCCTTCATTTTTTCCCCACAGGCTGGATGGGCATTGTTGGGCATTTCCAGGTTCACAGGAATTTAGTGGAGAGATCAGCAGGAGCACTCAGACTGTGCAGGCAGCAACAGAGGTGCACCAGCGCCAGCCAGAGCACAGTGTACCTTCCTGAAGGCCCTGGGAGGGTGGGAGAGAGAAGGTACACTCTCTGCCAGCCTTGGTTTCATACCTTGAACGCCAGCCAGAGCTTCTCCAAGGCACACATTTGGGCTGCTAATCTGTGCAGAAGCCCTTAGCACCACACCTCCGCGGGAGCCGTGTCTTGCAGGCTCCCGGTTTTGTGCGCTGCAGTTCAAAGACTGGCATTGCAAACGTTCTCCATCCACCAGGTTTTGGAGCTGGGTGTGTTCCCAGCGTCCCAGGCTTGCAGGATGACACAGGCTTACTCACTGCCAGCAGCGTGTTCACACAGGAGCAGGGGGTCGGAGTCACTTCTGGATGAAATCCTGAGTCCCATGGGTTGCGTGGGCTGCTTTGCCTCCAGGCTGCTGCACAGAGTTTCTTCCAGGTCAGAGTGTTGCCCTTTAGTCCAACCTGGCTCTTGCTCAAGGGTGAAAATAGAGGGTTTCTTGTTCCAAAACAGCAGCAGAGCTGATGGCCTCAGTCCAATGCACCTCCCAAACCAGAGCTGGCACCTATTTTCCTTACCTGTTTAGCCATGATTTATCCTACAGCCTTCTCCTGCGCTGCTATGTGAGTCTGGAGTTCTGCTGCCCTGGGTGCCGTGGGACCCTGAGCCAGACAAGACTGACCTCTCTCTGTCCTTCTCTGTCATACCTGAGGACAGGTTCCCTGTCATGGCAGGGAAATGTGCAATCTGTGTCTAGATGCACTTTTCCCTCTGCTGTCAGTGATGTGAGCTCTGTGAGTACTGAAACCACCCTAAATTACACATAAATAAGAGAACAGACTTAGCTCTTGGCAGTTTGTAGAGCCACTGGATGTCTTTTCCTTTACACAGCATGCTACGTCTTCCTTCTTTGCTCATCTCTTAAGTCTGAGTATTTTCCTTTTGCTCTTTTCACTCCCCTCCAGGATAAAAAACAGTGCCTGGAGGTTGTATGGCCATGGAGTCACCCCCTTCCTCCTCATAGTACATGATTATCTGCCCTGTTGATTTCACTGAAATCACAGAAAATCAGGTGTGTGAACAACTGCTGACTAGAAAAAGAAAGGTTCGTATTCCAGTCCTGAGGAAAAAGAGAAAAAGGAAAAAAGAAAAAGAAAAAGAAGAAAAAGAAAAAGAGAGAGCAGCTTTACATTATTTTAAAAGTCACTCCAAAGAAATCCCTTTCACTTGTACAATGATTTCTTCTCCTGGGACAACTCTCTGCAATAGCTGTCCTCTTCCTTTAAGTGGTTACATATTGAGAATGTGATATCCTGCCAGAAGAGTCTTGATGGCTCTACTTCAGGCTAAATGAACTGGAAAAAAGAAAGAAGCTTTATAAGATTGGTGCTTTCTGCTAATTGTTCTGCAGAGAGGCTCATGCTAGTGCTGGTCCGTGTGCCAGGTAAAAAACTCTTCATGGCACAGTTGTATTTCTTTCACTCTTCTGCACTGGGGGGATGTTTGCAGTAATATTGTCAGGGTTGCTTCTCTTTACCATATCTGGGTGGATTTAGAGGTTGTGCAGACATGGCATGTAGGGACATGGTTTAGTGGTGGACTTGACAGTGCTGGTTTTATGGTTGGACTTGATCTTAAAGGTCTTTTCCAACCCAGAGGGCTGTGTGACTCTCTGATTCTTTGCAGATGTGTCATTATGAACGCATCCACAGGCTGAACTTCTCATGCTGAGCTGGTTCCAGTCCTTGCTGGAACCCTTAGAGTTGCAGCTGACATTTGGTGCGTGCCCAAGTGACTTCATGTCATGTCACCATGTCCCTACATTCTTTAAGTGGAGGATTTTCCCTGTTTCACCACGACCTGCCATGCTGCTGCCCCATAAATCAGTGGTTTCCTTTTACGTCTCTCACAAAAGAAAATTCCGGTGGAAAATTTTTGGCCACCTATTGACATAGTACTCTGAGGCCTGCTGAGCTCCTCATGCAAGGCTGTGGTTTCACAGGGGGGAGCCTGTCCTGGAGTGGGGAAGCATCACCTGATTGTCACAGTAGAGTCAAAACGGAATTCCTGATGCTGCTGCCACAGACTAAGAGGGCAGCCTTGGGCAAGTGTCTCTCTCTCCATGGGCTGCATTATATTTGCAGTGCAGCTAATGTGAAATGGGGCAGAGATGCCAGCAGGGATCCTGGCAGCAGTGGATGTGGGATGTAGATGGACCTGGTATTTTCCTGTCTCTGATGAGTGTGAGACTACCAGACAAATCTTTTTGAAGTCTTTAATTCATAATGTATCCTGTGTCATCCTTTTGTGGACAGGCAGCTATGCAAAGTATGGTTAGTCCTGGATCTTGTATTCCTGAAGGGAATAGTGAGCAAGAGCATCTTCTAGAGAATTTCCCATGCACAACTGAAGTGGAAGGAGTGAAATTGCTCACCTTCAAGATGGCGTTTCCCTTTCTTCCCTAAATTCTGGTTTTTGGAGTGTTTAAACCAGAATTTTTTTATTGTTTGCCTTAACGTCTATGTTGGAAACACCAGATCACTATACCTCCTCTGTGCTGGATGTGCTCCAGCCTAAACAGTCTCCATTCTGCTTGCTTAAATTCCTTTCTATAATTTCAGCTGAATGTGGAATTCTTTTCTGCTCCTCTGTCTAAATTGCCATGTGCCATTCCTCAGGGCTGTGGGGCACCTCATGTGTTCCTCCCTGGAAGTGGCAGCATCTTGGTAGTGTGTGAAGCAGGGTCTGCGTAATCATTTGGGATCTTTCAGGATAAAAAGCTGCTCTATAAATACTGTATCATTTTCATTGTCAGTCTGTATTCAAGAGTGAAATGATCCCACTTAGTTAAAGCAGGATGAAGTGTCTATTTTCATATTTGTTTAATTGAACCACTCAGCGTGTCTGATAGTAATGGCTTTATTTGAAGCATGTGGTTCTTATGAGTTGTTAAGATACCAATAGCATTTGGATTAGTCTTTTTGCCAAGAAAGCCAGGTCAATTCTTCAGGAGAATAAAAAAAAACCTAAAGCAAACTTTATTTTAACAGTGTATTGAATTTCACTTTAGGTTCCATAAATATTTGTCAGTGTTCCTTTTGTAATGCCCATTAGAGCCCTTGGCAAGACATGGGGTCTATCTCCAGAACACGGAATACAAATAAATTCCCCAAACCATGCTGGAGAATTGGAGGTAACTTTAGCCCATGGAAGAGATCTGAAGCCAAGGGAAGGGGTTATCATAGTTCTTGAATTACCATTTGAAGAGAGGAGAGGGAATGGGAGGGAAAATGGAGAAGCACGGAGAGAGGAAAATCTAAACATCAGTAGAAGGTATGTGGGAGCCCACACCATCCTGTGCAAGAAGGTGGAGGTCATTTACCGAGGCAGTGACAGAAATGTGACTTCTGCTTGGATTGCAGTTGCTGTCTGCTCCTAATGCTTCCAGAACAGTTAACAATATTTTGTCATGCCCTTGAGGATAAGGGAGGAAATTTTACATTTTTGGTGAGGACTGGTAATGCCATCTTCTTCAGAAGATCAGGCCAAGAAAGCACTGAGGAGCCACCCTATGTGCCCCCTTCCCCCAGCTTCCTCTGAATACCTTTGATATTCCCGAGAACTTGGTTTACTTCTGTGGTTTTCAGCGCTATATCTTAAAAAAAGAAAAAAAGAAGTCTATGATGATTTCAAAGACTTGCCTCTAGTTAAGTACTTAACCAGAGGTTTAGGGTGTAGGGCTTTTGATTTAAGAGCAAGCCCTGTTCTGTGCAGTTGAGGGGGGAAATAGCTGAAATTTTATCCTATCCCTGACCACAGATTGAGATTACCAAAGCTGTACAAAAGCAGGGAGTCAGAATGAAGGAGGTGTATTGAAAGAAGCAGGACCTTGGCTTCTAGCAATGCGCTCTGGTTGCTGGATCAACTCCAATAAAAATTTAAATTCAGACAAGCTGAATGCCTTATTTGTCTGGTTAAGGGGGAAGAAGGTGGGGATGGGTGAAGTTTTTCCTTTACCTCTGAACGTTAAAGTAATGGTAGTAGGATGTGAGAAGTATATATTCCTAAAGAATCAACTATTGTAATATCAGATAGTTGACAACTGGGTTTTTTTCTTCTTTATGTGCTTAAGCTGGAAAATTGCAAAGCATGGATAAATAGAGGTATGAGAGGGGTTGGCTGGGGAGAACCTGTTTTATATTGAGATGGGAGTCTGTCTGTCCACAGATTCAGAATACCCTGCAAAATGCTGGACAACTTTGATCTCCCTTTAAACTAAAGGGAATTGAGTGTTGCTCACACTTCACAAGATCCGAGTGTCTCTTTGCATGGAGAATTTCCAGCAATGATCAATGATCTCCATACCAGTCCTCAGTTGTCTGCAAGTACTAAAAGAAAAGTATAAAAGAACCATTAACCCTATGTTTTCTGCTTTCACAGACAGCTGTCTGGGGCCATGTAGCAGTTGTTATTCTGTAGTTTTCTATTCCTGCCACACTGTTCATACGTATGGTTTTGGAAATGTGACTGAGGTTTGCCAGCAGTTCCTTAATCTGGTTACTATGGAAGTTAAGGAAAAAAAAATCAGGTAGCAACCCCCATCTGCAAAACTACTTCTGGTTTTGTGACAAGGATTCATACACAGTCAGCATAGTCAGATCATTTTTTACTTAAAAATACCCTCTCTCCCTCACCAAAACAGGAAGCATCTTTTCAGGAACGCTTGGGAAAGTGTTTGACTTTTATGTGACTGAGATAACTGGAAAAGGTATTAAAACTAGAAAAGATTTAGCCAGACAGAAATACTCATCATCCTCGATAGATGTATTAGCTGTGCTCCATCTCTTGTATTCCTAAGTTGCTAACATTTTTTCTTCCCAAGGTAGTTATTTAAAAAAAAAAATAATGAAGTTTCAGTTATCCTTTGGAGCTTCATAAAACTTTCTTAAAAAAGCTTTGCAGCCCATTTCTTAATCCTATTCCATCATACAGCTCATGCCAACAGTACGGTTTGGCAAGGGGCTGTTTACCTTTCTGCACCATGTCCAAAAAAAGTACAGGAGGGGCAGAGCCACAGCCAGTGTGTGCTGGCTGGGTGCACACAGGCATTTCTCTGCCTGCAGCAAGAGCTGCATTACTGAGGGGACTGTGAAGCTTTTACAGGAGCTGAGCACCAGCTCCTGGCTAACGAAGAAGGAGGGGAGGGATGCTCGCTTTGTTCCTGTACCCAAGGCTTTGGTTTACACAGCTCCATTGTATTGCACAGGGCCTTCCTGCCCTGCAGCTTGACTTGCTCCGTGACAAATTATTCCTTAATTGCTGGATGGCAGAAGAAAAGCTTTACTGCCCTGAGGTTATTCCTAACAAATCAGGTTACAGAAGCCTTGAAAATTATATTGAGCAGAAAAGCACCATGAGGTTTCCTTGGGTGCTTGGGCTGTGTTAAGCTTTACTAAGGCAATGTGCTAATGAAGCTTGTTAAAATGCAATTATACGTTAATGCCGTGGATGCAGAAATGAGGATAATCAGCAGAGAGGTGCTAGTGAAGCTGTTGTGATTAGCATGATTTGTGTGTGTCGCTGCTGTGCTCAGGGCCTTCGCCCCACTGTGCAGGGTGTCGTGGGAGCACAAGAAGGCTGTGCCTGAAGATCCACCCGGGGGTGCGAGATGGAGAATGATGGCAGGAAGATGGAGCAGAGCAGAGGAGATCGTAAAATGTTTTAATCACAGAATGGTTTGTGTTGGAAGGGACCTCAAAGATGATTTCATTGTCCCCATGGGCAGGGACACCTTCCACTATCCCAGGCTGCTCCAAGCTCCATCCAACCTGGCCTTGACCACTTCCAGGGATGGGGCAGCCACAGCTCCTCTGGGCAGCCTATTCCAATTTCTCACTGCATGCTGAGTAAAGAATTTCTTCCCAGCATCTGATCTAAATCTCTCCTTCTTTTAGTTTTAAACTGTTTGATGGCATTGGCCATGAGGACCAGCAGGATGGCTGCTGACCAGTGGTGGTGGGTTCCTGGTGCAGAAAAGCTTTGAGAGGACATGTGCAGGGAGAGAGCCAGTGCCTCAGCCAATGCCAATGGGGAGCTGCTCCCACACGAGGCAGGAAACACCTCTGATTTCCCCTGAAAAATGTAAAAAGGCAGGAGAGAGCCTGGACTTCTGGCACAGCTGGAAGAGGGTGGACACCTGGTAAGGAGAGGTGATAGAACAGTGATTGGGAAGAGGCCAAGAGGAGCCTTGACAAGTGAAGAAAAGTAGCAGCTGTTTGATGTGGCAGGGAAAGGGAGAGGTAGATGTGATGAGAAGTGGCCAGAGCAGTGCCTAGAAAAAGATTAGTATGGATGAGGCAAGAGCGTGCTTTGCCAAGGCTGGAGCAGAGGAGTCTTGATGAAATATGATGGGAGTCTGGAGGCAAACTGCAAGTGAGTGGACGGACAGCCAGGGCTGGGCTTATCAAGGAGCTGCAGAAAGACTTTGTCTCAGGGTGTGAGCCAGCATGGGGAGAGCTAGAGGGAGAGCAAAGTAAAAAATACTGCCAGGGCTGTGGGCCTGAGCAGGAGGCAGGACAGTAGCAGTGTCCACAGCAATTAAGGAAGGAGGTGGGGAGGGGGAGGAAGATTAAGAGCTCTGAGCTTGAGCTGACAGCTCGACATCCAGGAGATGTCAGGGAGACAGGCAAGGTTTTCATCCGGACAGAGAGAGACAGGCCCGGATGATCGGATCAGACAACTGGGGGGACTGATTTATGTGAGAAGATTAAAAGAGCTGCTTGTAAATATATGTATGGCTTGGCTAAGTGACACCTGAGGGGACAATAACTGTCTGCAAGTGTATGAAGGGATTGGATACTGGAGCCAGGAGGAGGGGGAGGGAGCAGTTTAGGAGTGTAGATGAGGATTTTGACTAGAGGCCATGGAATAAGGTGGAGCAAAGCTGCCTGTATTGCCTCATTAGGGAAAATCTCTCCCCTGGAAAACTGCAGAGATTCTTTGGTGAGTCTTGAGACGTGCATATCCATCTAGGTTCCCATCTGCCCCCTGTGATCACAGGGTGCCTGGCAATCCCATGTGTGTCCTCACAGCACCCCAAGAGTGGAAGATGTCCCCAGCTTTGTGCAAATGTGGCACTTTGGTACTTTGTGTGACCCTTGCTCTCTGACTATCAAGGACCTAAGAAAGTACCTTATCCATTAGGCTCTCTTTCCTCTATTTGTCTCTGTTTTAAAGGGCCATTCCTACAGATAGCATGGAGAGATTGATGGGAATGAGACCTAATGGGGCTCCTCCAGCCCACAGTTTGTGAGGTTTTCTCCACATGTTCCTTGCAACTTTTAACTTAATTTACTCATCTGTGAAGCCAAGGAAGGAAGCAGCAGGTATTAATTTGTTTCTGCTGGGCTCATCTATGGGCTATGCAGTCCAGTGCCTTGTCTCTGGCTTTTTGGGTATTTCACAGGGAGATGCTGGGAATGTGCAGGAGGCAGCTCCAGGGTGAGCTGTCTATTGGGAGACTTGGTTTCCTAACACAGGTTAAAGACTTTTGCAGGTCCCAAGTTTCTGCAACATTGCTCAGAACAGGAGAGTGTTTTCCTAGGAAACTTTTACAGAGCACTGAGAAAAGTAAAAGAAATGAGCATAAAGTGGATCCACCCCAATGTCTGTGATTTGATTTTCTGGTGGAGGTTCTGCTTTGACACCAGATGAGGGTTATATCCTCAGATAAATCTTTCAAAGAGAGAGCCTTACTTCCAAAGTTAAATACCAGCTGTCTCCTTCTGTCTGAGCACCCTTTCCATACCTATCCATGTCTGGCTGGTCTTTACATTGGTGTCCTAAAGGGATGAGCCTCATGTGGTGACATTTTTTGGAGGGTCAATCCATCTTCATCCAGTAGCTTTTAAGCCTATAAGCCCATTTCACACACATTGTTTGGGAAGGAGTGATGTGAGAGATACTAAGTTCAAACTTTGTGAAAATGGGAAGTCATGTAGAAGGGATTTTAATAGTGCTGTATCCCATTGCCACCACGCTCGGGGCAAAGGCCATTGCAAGTCTTCAGCCTTTTTAAATATATGAATGAGTTTTCTAAATAAAAAGACATTAATGCAGCAGTGACAAGCAAGCAAATAAATAAATGATGATGCCATCAGATTCTTGCCCCATAATAGACACTGGGAAATAGCTCCACAGAATGTAGGGCCATTGGAAACTAAGCTTCTTTAATAAACTGCCTGTCATTGCAAACTGCCCCATCCCCAGTGTGGGGCTGTACAGGTGTCAATGGGAGATGTGAATTGCTGGTGACTGTTGCACCCCTGTGCAAGAGGTGCTCAGGGTGTCATCGCTTACCAGTGCCAAACCAAGGCTCATTGTGCATTGGCAATAAAAGCAGGTGGGACACAAGTAATAACAGAAACAAAATTCTCTTCCAGCTTTTCATGCAGACTTTAGCTGCATTTTAATGGTGTAGCACTTCAGCAGAGACCAGAGGTCTCTGACCTGTGCAGGTTTCCTCTTCCCTGCAAGGAGTTCGTGTTTGACCTTGGTAGTCACAGTTACAGAGCTCCCCACTCTGACTTCCACTTCTGTTTCAGCAGGACCAAAATCTGTGGGGTCTTTCTGCATATTTCCCTCCTCACCCAATATTGCTGAAAATGAGCCTGAAGTGTTGACAGACAGCAGCACTCTCAGTGTGTAGGAATCCAACATAAACAGACTTGCTGGTTGTGTACTTGGACATGTTAAACGAGGTCCCTGCTTTGATCTTCCTTGCACTATCCTAAAGCCCAGCAAGCAAAGGCTAAGTAAACAGACCTTTGATTTCAGGGCTGTTGGGAGCAGAGGTCTTGTAAAACTTTTATCAATGGCAGAGCTGAGTTACTGAAGTCCCTCTTGGACTGTAGGTGCTTCAAGAGTAGCAGTGTGGTTTTATTGACCCTAACATCTCCCAGCTTCCCATAATGACAAACATCTGGGGATACGAGCCGGCTTACTGTTTATTGTAATAAACCGTTTTCTCTAGGAGAGACACCTGCTTATAATCTCTTCTATGGGGAATGGATCATAAGCCAATTCAGATCCTACAGCTATTGGATCCCATAGCCAATGTAGCGTTTTGTTAATGCATGTCATAAAGATGCTTAAATAAATCACGTCCGTGGGAAGCACTCACGTTTACTAATCCTCCGTGTTCAACACTCCTGAATCAAGCCCCACAAAAACCAGTATTCTGGCTGAAATAGCTTGAATGTTACAACAAATTGGGTTTTGTGTATTTGCTTCCTGTTTTCAGAGCATTTAGTGATTCCCCACAATCACAAAGGTCACAAATTTCCTTTAATGTTTAAATAAACAGGAGATTGTCTTTCAGGATTATGCCCTCAGAAAAGAGACAGTAAGAAACAAGCACCTAATATCACAAGATTTAAAAATTAAAGTTGTGAATTCTGGCATATTCCCCTCGGTGGATAGAACACAGGAGTTCGATTGGGTTCTGCTTTCTTTTAATTCAATATTTTTCTCTCTCTGCTGGTGAATTACACGAAGGAGGCTTTGTTTCCTTTATACTCACCATAGGAAAGCGACATGAGAGTGAGATCCTGCCAAGGTATTTTATTTTTTAGAAGCATTATCAAGTTTTCATTGTTTTCAACACTAAGAACCACTATACTTGTCAATAATGGAGCCCAGGCTGTTCCCAGTGGGCCAAAGCTCTGGACCCTACAAGTGGAGCCATTTCAGGCAAAGCTTCACTGAGCTCAGGACCAAAAGTGGAAGCGTTTTGCTCAGCCCTACCAATGATTATTGCTTCATATCAAGATAAATGCTAAATGACAAATTCATTGGCCAGCTGTTCCATGCCAAAGTGCTCCTGCTGTACCTTCTGGAAGTAAAGCTGAGATTGTTGGCTGAGTAGATTGTGAGTCAGAGTGCATCCAGTCCCTCTTGTCTTCTGCCCTCACCCTTTTACAGCGTGGCCTTAAATGGCAACCTTTCTTATATTGCCTGTTCTGCCTTAGTCATGAGCTGATCCTTTACTGTCTGTAAAACAATGCAGCACTGTTCTCCCTTCGGAAGTGATTTTTGTCTTTTGTCAAATAGTCACATCCACTATTAGATAAGAAGTGTTTTTAACAGCCCTCTATTTGTTGCTATTTGATGGCGGTTCTTTGATCCCTGGAGGAGTTTGCGGCGCTGTTTGTGATACACAGCAAATCGATTTTACACATTTCCATCTTTTATCAATGAGTCTTCCAATGGGGTTTCGCTGTAATCAGATTGGAGAATACCACGGCACAGGCATTGGGAAGGGGTTGGAATTTACATGCAATAAAGATTAGGGGATTAGCGGCTGATTAGGAATGTGCTGATTTCTCCAGCCTCAGGTACAGCGAGGGATCTTGCGTGCCTGCTGTTCTCTGACCTTGGGTTTTGACCTCTTGACTCCTTGCTCCGAAATGCCAACGAGCAGCACAGAGTGATTCCTGACGTGGCTTCCCTCAAGAACAAGTTCAAGTCACTTCAGCAGTAAAACCTATTTCCGTGAACGGGGAAGCTCAGAAACGTTTATGCGAGTGGACAAGCTGCTTGGATGTGCAGGCTGGGCAGACAGGCTGTGGCAGTGCTTCAGTGTGCAGCCGGAATTCCTGCTGACAGCTGATGGGATGTGCGTGTGCTGGGACCCGCACGTGCGCCGTGGGATGCGGGGCAGCGCCGCAATCACACGATGCGACAATATTTCTAGATAGCGCCTGTGCTCTCCAGGTTTCTCCCCCTTCCACTTGCAGGAGGGTAGCTGGGACTGCACATTACCAGACACTGAGGTAATAGGATTGCTCATTAATTGATATTCCAGTGGCTCTATCTACCTGCTGGATATGATGTTACATTCCAGCGCACAGCCCGCCAGCGGAATAGCGTCACTGGAAATCGCAGAGCAATCGGTGTCAGCAAAACTCCCTTGTGTCTGTGTAGCTGCTGAAGTTTGGGCAGCTCTAATAAAGCAACAGGCTGTGCTGAAAACAGGGGGTTGGTAGTTTGCTTGTGTATCAAATAATAATTAGCACCATCTTACTGCTCATGCCGATGTGCAGAGATAAAAAAAAGGCAGGCGATGTGGGACTTTCAACAAAAGAGAAGTATTTCCAAATCCTCTGGATAGTTTGGAGAATCTAAACGGATTTATATTTGAAATATTTATTTTCAGTGTTTCAATTCTGGCAGAATATACCCACTGTTAGGTGTTGGTTTGCTAACACCATTCACCCTGGCACATGCCACACTGGTGTGCAGTAGGGGAATAGGAGTACCTTCTTCCGGGTGATGTGGAGCAGCTTTTCAACAGCAAGGGGTGCAGCAAACCTTTGGAGATACCAGATTAAATGCACTGATTTTATCTGATTTTAGAGGCTGAACAGTTCCAAGACTTTACAGCACAGCCTCTGGCAGTCCTAGGTGGTGCAGTTGGACATAGTAAGTCTAACAGAGCAACAGCTTTTTACTCTCTTCTGACAGAAAAAATAATAAAGCCAGGTAATGGTGCACTAACCCTGTTGTTGTGGGCAAGCCAGAAGAGAAGCAGAGGAAGTGGGTCTATTTGAAGCTCTTCCAGGTCTAAACAGGCAGCAGAAAGCAGCACTTGCCTCTGTCCAGACGAGTGTATCATGTGTTTTTACATCAGGTAGTGTGTGCTTCAGTGTCTGAAGAGCAGGAACCAGATGGGAATGCTATAAAAATTCAGTGATAGTTTCCCTATGCAGGAGACTTGGTGTCTCTTGAGTTTAAGTGTAAGTTTTCAATGAATCAGCCTTGTGAAAACTTTTTTTTAAAGTGTGTTCAAGCATTTTTCCCTCCTGGAAGAGATATACAGGTGTGTCTAAGCCTATAGAATGGCACAACAGGAACACATCTTTAAAGTGAAATATTTGGTGCTAAGGAGGTGATGTTCACACTAAAGGCTTTTTCGGAGTTTATTGTCGATCAGCTTCAGTCTGGTCATGTATCTTGAGTGCTCGTTAATGGAATTGCCAGAGCACAGCTTCTGCTTTTGTTTTACCTGGGACTCAGGTAGCAATTGCTGACTGTATCTGCATTAGCAGCTGGTGTGGTTTTGCAAGATTGGATCTATAATGAAAAACATTCGGTGTTGAGGACCTGGCACCCCATTTCAGAGGAGAGTGTCACTTAGAACAGCTTTGGTCTCATCCTGAAAGCTAAATGCCCCTTGCAGCTCAATTTCATACAAAAGCAACTCAATGTCCATGTGCACCAAAACAGCTTCATGATGTGATGCAAAGAATAACTGGTGCTGAAGATTAGAATATTAATTTTAAAGCTCATCTCTGGTCCAGGTTAAGACACTGATGTAGGCATATGTAAGGTAGACCTTTATGATAGTTTAATTCAGAGAGAAGGAGGCAGCTCATTTCACATCTACCATGAACTGCAGGTTTCAGTAGGGCAACAGTGAAGGGTTTCAGGCAGAATTTGAAAATGCTTCTGTCTTAGAAGGTGCATTGCTTTTTTTTTTTTTTTAGGAAGATGGGTTTTTTACTTTTAATTTTTCTTCCAAAGACAAGTTATATATATAAATATACCCACACACACACACAGACAAATATATATATATATATTCATTTATTACTGTCCAAAATCAAAACTCTTTTCATATTTTAGGAATACAGAAACCAATTAAAAAATTATCATTGCTTAATCAATGTGCTTATAAAATCATAACTATTTTTGTTTGAATGTGTTTTATTTTTATTGGCCAAAATTATTACACAGAATATTTCTCAAGCTGAAAAGGGGAGAAAACCAGGTAAAACTCTTCGAAAGAGAAAACCAGGTAAAGTCTTGGTTCTTGACAAAAATGTAATTTTCTCATAGCAAAACAGTTCTGCCAAAGGCTCCATACCAAGCCTGCTATGCAGCCTTTTGGCTAGAAATGCTTGCTGTTCTAGAGAAGCCTCTGAAAATATCTCCAGTTCTTAAATACCACAATGTTTATCTCTTTGTGGTCACCATCAAACAGTTGTTACCACGCTTTTGTGGTGATCAAACATAGAAGCCCCCAGAGACGAGGGCAGAGGAAAGGGAGGGCTGAGAGCAGCCTTGCCATGCAGGGCACTGCCACTGATTTCCCAGCAGCAGAAGGCTTAGGGATATTTTGGCCGTGTCTCATGATCGAGAATGAGCGTTCAAGATGGTTTTTTTCTGAGTCCTTAGTGCACTGATCACACCTTTTCTATGCTGGGGTATTGGGAAAGGCCAGTAGGAACCAGCATTGGATGGAGGAGTTTAAAGTCTTCTCCACTTTCATCCCTTAGAGCGAATTCTGGTGAAAAAGAGTATTTTGAGGAAAACTAAATCCTCGGATACAAACGTCAGTGTGCGGCTGAAAACTTGCTGCTGTGGACTAGCAGGAAGGCAAAGCAGGTATTTAAAGGTCTGTATTCCCATTGTTCCCGTGTATGGCACGGAGTCAACCATCGTGGTTTCTGTTTTCCTGCAGACATAAACAATGACACTTACAATTTCCTGCTTGCACAGTGCTCACACAAGTGCCTGTCTATAAGGGAAACATCTAATTACTTATTAAACCCTGCACAGTGCTCAGAATGGGTTAAATATTGACTGCTGAAGTTCAAGGGGAACCCGTGTCACCAAACATGAACTTGGGCATCCTATTTTCTAGGAGCTGTTCAAATAAAATGGATAGGTGACAAAATGATGTATGCAGGTAGGAGGGACAAAGAAAAGGACAAAAATCAGAGAAGTTTAGCTCAGAAGTAGACAGCTGTCTTTGGAGCCTTGGGGTTTGGAATGTGTTTGCAATTGGTGGCTTGAAGGGGAGTTTTGTTACAAAAAAAAAAAGTGAATTAAACTGAGGCTTACAGAATGTTTTGTTTGTTTTATTGAAAGTGTTGGAGATGTGGGTGATTTGACTGGAATATCCACTGGGCTTGTGAAGCAGGATTTGCATGGTTGGGAAACAGTTGGAAGGGCACATAGTACAATGATATTTATGTTAAAATTTGGGTAGATCCACCCCAGAAGGTAATTCAGGGCTGCCTGACTGGATTGCTTCCCAGCGATTATGGGAAGCAAACAAATGCCTTGTGTTGGTGGGAATGGTCCCTCTGTGACCTGTGGTGGAGATGCTGGAGGTTTGGGTTATGTTTGGAGAGAGCAGGTTGGGCTGTGGAATTTCACTTGGGTTCTGGATCCTCCCTCAAGCCAGAGAATTTCTAGCTTTCTTCCAGAATTAGGCAGTTTGTCCTTCCTGGAAACAGGAGGCTAAAATTTGGGGGGGAAAAAAAAAAAGTCTTCTCATTTTAGAACCTCAAAATAATGTTTTAAGACCATTTCTCTTGAAAAAATGGTGAACTAATTAGGAATGCAATTATTCAGATGGGCTTACCTTCTTGAATGGTAGATTGTGTGGGTGTGTGTGCCAACACACCTTTGTTGTACTTATCTCTTCTCTAAAAAGTTTTCTCATTATCCATTGTGCTGCATACCTGAACTGCGCTGTCAGTATAATTTTAGCATTAGAGTAGAAATATTGGTCCTCTCCTTTGGCCCACACTAAGTCCACTGGCAGCACTTGAGAAACAATAAATAATACCTTTTCTTCCACACTAGAAGAGAAACTTTCCAGCATATGAAGTCTGTTTCTTCAAAAGTAATTTGAAGTAATCCTAACTCTCCTTTGTGTTTGCTACCTCAAAACCTAAGGGATAAAGTTACTATTTTTTGCTGCTGAAGAAAATGTTCGGCAACAAATTAAATTGAATGTCACCCATGCACATTTAATTTAATAAGATGGTAATTTCATGTTAAATAAATACCAACTGATAATTGAAAACATATGCTCAAAGGATTTAGAAACCACGTAAGAGATATGTATCTCATCTACTGTTGTTGAACTGCAATAAATCTAAGCAATAATCAAGTGCCAATTGTTTAACATACAATAACTGTTTTATTAAATGTCAGTGAAATGTGTATGCAGGCTACTTAATTAAATGGAACATGTTCCCAAATATTCTGTTTTTCTTAGTTCTGGAACATCTAGAGTAGGGAATTTACTGGCAGCCTTCACCCAAGGGACTAGTTATTACTCATATAAAAATATGGCAGGCACTTCTTGTGCTATCAATAAATATCCATTTCATCAGAAAAGCAACTCCTACCACAGAGGTGGGGAAGAAAGAGAAAATACGGCACTTGCTGTAAAAGGGATCTGCAAAGCTGTTTTCTCCATCAGGTTGTTGGGCTCGGCCATGCAGCCCAAGCTTGGAGCTTGCTCCTGCAAACAGTCCACGATTTCCAAATCTGAGCCTGACCCACCATCGGGGCTGGTCAGCAAATACTTGTGATGTTTTTGTGTTCCTCACTCAGAGTCTTTGTTCTGCAGAGATGCTGTTGGTTTTTTCTTTAATCTTTTGATTGTTTTTGATAAGCATTGTTTTTGTCTGTGGGCGCCTATGATTCCAAGCCAAGAAGGACCCATTAGCTCATCTAATCTGATCTCCTCATGTCACATACCAAAGCATTTGGACCAGTTACCCCCACGCTGACCCCTACTTTACTTGGCTAACACATACCTTTTGGAAATGCAAACTGATTTGTTTTGAAAATATGAAAAGATGTTGGATTCACCAGTCCTTTGAACTGTTTATTCCATTAGTTAATGGGATACATGGGCAATACATTCTTCCTTTTATCTCTCTCAAAAAGCATTTTTATCAGTTCTGCTCTCCATGTGATGGCTTCCAACTGTGCAGAGAGCCAAGAGTTCTTCTTTGTCAGGAGCACCTACTGGTGTTGATTGAAACTGTTCCCACTGTTGCTTTGCAAAGCCTTCCCTGAGGGATTTGCTCCTTGGTGGTGTTTGTCCTGGCCGAGCAAGGCCTCTGTCCATTGATCCGTCATTACAGCCTGAATGCCAATACAAATAATGATAATAATGTGAGTGTGAGCGCATAACCCTCAGGTTGTTCTTGCAGAGAGGGTTAAACCATTGGAGAAAAGGTTAAACTACTGTGAGCAGGAGTTGTCCAGTCCAGCTGTGTAGCAGCAGTTACCCCAAGTTAGGCAACTCTGGATGTGTGTTTCCAGCATGGCTTTTAGGTGGTCCTTTCCAGCTACCTATGTTGGTTTTGAAGCATGGGAAAGGTACAGGAAATTCACTTTGCTGTCAGCCATCCTGGCGGTAAAGACTTTGGAAGCTCAGGTTTTACAGTGATGAGTATGGTGAAAGCTAAATGTTGCCTCATGTGTTGGTGTATGAGATTGTGTTCACACCAAATGAGCAGTTTGGTTGGTGACTTCTGTCCAATTCCTTCATCTCACTGTTGCAATGGAAGATTCCTGTGCTTGGCTGTGTTTCCCTCGTAGGACACACGCTGTCTGTGGTACCCCAGCTCCTCATGCTAATTCCATGTGTTGATGGGTTGTTTGGGTGCTTCATTGTAAATGACTTTGCTAATTTGCTAACACAGCACTTCAAAAGAAATCTTATCTACATGGAAAGTGAATGTGTTTGGTATTAAATAATAAAATATACATAACCCATGGGGCTCTTAAAACTTATTTAACTTCTTTATAAACTTTAAAATACAGTATGTGGATATTATAAATTACTCTCCATTCCAAGAAACTGTCCGGGCTTGTTGACCTTCCTTGGAATTTCCTCTTTGTAATTATGTTTAATGTGTTAATAAAGTTCACTTTGAACTGTGTGATGGCAAATGGTCTCATAGGACGTGGGTCAGTGCTGGTGCGTTCACCATATGTGAAGCTCGATGTTAGTGTGCAGTTTAGTTGAAGGAATAGCAAGGCTAAGTCCAAACAATTGTAGAAGCAGTATCTCCTCCCCAGGTTAGCAGTAAAAAGGGGTTCATGTAAAGTTAGGAATGTGGAGTGGGAAATCATTCAGCTTTCACTGCTAGGTGTTACTAAATTATAGTGCTGGGTTTGAGTCACTATCAAAACACCATATATCTAGAGAGTTTTCACACAGAGCTGTAAATCATGTTTACTACATATATGAGTTGAACGACTGCATGAACTTTGCAATGCGGCCCAGGAAAATGTAATTACATGTGTGTGTGTTTTTGACTGTGAGAAATATGGACAGGAAGTTCCAGGCTATTCCACTGTTGTGTCTTAAATACACTTCTAGAAATTGTTTTTGCTGCTACCCGGAAATAGCTATTTGCTAAAGCAAAGAGGCTTTCTTGGGTTTTGCATAACTCCTTTTGCCAAGAAATGGCAACCACTATCTCTTCCAAGGCATTGGGCAGGACAGCAGGAATGCTAGTAAAGCAGTGTCAGCAGCAGAGCAGCAAGTGGGGCTTTTCTGTGGTGTAGGATAGTGGATATAAATTGAAAATTGCCCAGCTGTTCAGTAAGACAGGTGTAGGGTCTGTCTTTTATATAATGGAACAGAATGGAGATTCCAGTTGCTTGTATTCGTTAATGAGGCAAATAAATCTGCACACTTGTCTGCATGTATATGAGAAGAAATATTTAAAACAAATGAGGTGATCACAGCATTTCCTTGTTAATGTTTGACTGGGTTTATATGATCTTGAACAGAAAAGTTGGCATCCGGCTGGGCTTGTTGGTTTCTTTCTGGCTGTGTTTTTATGTATTTTTAAATAGGGAAACTACAAGCAAGAAAACTTGGTGGAAAATGTAGGTTCTGGATTGTTTAAATTATATTTTAAGCCTGATTGCACCCTGGCCCTTGGAACTCCAGGCATGATCCCTGCTAGTAACTAAAATGATTTGAATGTTATGGGGCAAAGTTATATTTAGTTTGTATTTGGAGAAAGAATAACAACGAAGTGCGGCAGGGGAGGCAGCTGCATTCTCATCACTTCTTCCCGAGTCACATCCGCGGGTGTCGAACCCCACCCTTCCCCCTCGGCCAGAGTATTAAGAAATGATTCTCTCAGAATATTGGGCTGAGGACAAGGAGGACTGAATAAAACCTGCCCCCACTGGGCTTGTGTCGAGGTGGGGCTTAACTTGCTGAGAGAGCTCCTTCTGTTCAGACAAGCTGTGGAACCAGCTGCACCCTCTCCACCATGGTGGGACTTAAAAGCAGTGCCCCATGGCCATAGAGAGCCGTCCTTGCCTGGTGGAAAGCTGCAGGAGTTCCCCCTCCCTTCCTGACTACAGAAATGCCTAAAAATCTTGGATGCAATATCTACCTAGGACCTTGTTTTCATCCCCTTCTCCTGTATCCCACAAAAAAATGCTGCAGGAGGTAATTGCTATGTCCAGGAGCACCCCAGATTGGAGATTCTCTGCCCTTAAAAAAGGCTGACTTTTTAAGAATCACTGCCTAATGGCTAAGAAATCGGGGGGGGGCACAGTGTAGGGAATTGCCCAGGATTTACACTCAGATTTGCTCTCTGCTACTCCGCCTTAAAAGGATCCAGTCTGGAGCTTTGGCCCATGAGTGCAGGCACATGGCACTTCTCAGGATTCCTCCCTCACCTGAGAAATGGTACATATCGTCATTAATATTGCGTTGATAAATACATGAAGTCGCTGTTTCAACAGTCTGGGTTAGTGAAGTGTTTTCAGGTTTCAGAACAATCCCTTGTGGTGTTGCTCTCCAGTTCTTGGGGTGTTGCCCTGCCCACAAACAGGACAAGAGCAGCACTGCAGCGAGCAGCCATAGGGTATTACACTCAATTAGGTCATTTCTGCTCACACACAACACAAAGCTGGAGTCTGGGACAGCAGAGAGCTTGACACTGGCTGCTGGGGGAGTAATTTCATCTGCCTTTCAATGCTGTGTTAGAGCACGGGACAGACGCTGGCAGCAGCAGGATGGGAAGTCAGTGACTCCAGCTAGCGTTCAGCCTGTTTTCACCTCCCTGGCAGCTGTAGGTGAAGCAGCAGGTGCTTTCCTGGGATTTTGCCTCGCTAAGCAGCTGGGGAAATGTATCCAGCCTGTGCCCTGGGCTCTGCTCCCACACTCAGCTGTGAGCACACCCCTGCCCCAGCCCTGCAGGGTCAAACCCCAGCGATGCTCCCAAGTCAGCGCCTCGGGAGAGCTAACTGGGCACTCTGCTCTCCTGCCCACCCCCTGGCACATTATGGGCCAGTTCTGGATGGTGGGGAGCTCCTGTCAGTGCTGCACAGGGGAAATCAGCAGGCTCAGTGTGTTTTTGCTGCACATTTTGCTGTGGCCATACAGCAGGAGATGGAACTGCCGTAGAGAAATCCTGGACATTAATCTCCAGGAGAACCTGAGTGGTGCTGAGCAGATTAAGATATGGATTTGGAGGAGGAAGATGTTTTTGCCTGGACAGTGTGTGAGGCAGCTCTGTCAGTACTACCCACTGCCCAGGGGATATTGGAGAAGGCCTTTTTGAAAACACTCTTCCCCCTTTGCTGCCTCCCCTGCTGCCTCTGATGGTGCAGAGTGGCGAGATGTGCCAAAGTGTGTCTTGACTGGAAAAGCATTCATCCATCACTGTTGCAGTCCCAAGGCAGGGCTCTACAGATATGTAGTGAAATAAGACCCAATGAATGCCTGTACATGAGAAAGAGAGACAGACATCCGTAATGATATCAACATTTTATTCTTGCTGTAGCCCAGCTTCAGGAGGTCCAGCTACCTTTGGCTTGCCAGGGCTTCTGAAGCCTCTGGAGTATGTGAGGGTGCTGAGTTCTATTGTGGTTCTTTGTAAACACAGTAGTAAATTACAATATTGTAATAATTATCATGGTGCTTGATATTTACATCAAAACAATGATTCCAGAGAGTAGTGCTTGAGCAGAAAGTAATTAATGAAAAGATGGTAGGTAATAAAATGGGAATATTTACAGCACTAAATGAACAAAACAAGGGTTTACCATCTTTATCCTAGGGCTGTACACTACAGACAAGTCCCTGCTGTGTCTGGCAAAATTGACAGCAGGAAAAAAGAGTGAGGGGAGACTTTTATTCCTGAGAAAGCTGCTGGAGGAGCTGATGAAGAGCTGCAGTAATGTTTTTAGGCAGAATGCCTCTAAGAAATGCACCCTTTTCTGAATGTCATAAAGGTCTGTGAATAGATACTGTGACAGAGAGTGATCCAACAACTCCTCAGAACGAAAGGTCAGTCAAAGGAAAATGGCATTTAGGAGGACCAAGCTTACCACTGACCCAAACATGTGACAGATCCAGAGGCAACTCTGGTGCCATCAGGAGCAGCGCCTGTGCAGTCTGCCCCAGAGAAGCACATGACGTGACTGGGAAACTATCTGATTCCTCCAGGTCTCAAAATTCATCAGGAGTCAACATGAATGTCGGAAGGAAAGGGATTTTGAAGGAGCCTGCAGCAGGCTTCCAAGGTGGGAGGAGGGTGCTCTCTCTCCACTGTCCCTGCTTGCCCTGCACCAAACATTTTTTCCCCAGCACTAATTATAGATCTGTTTTTGTCATTTGAATATGCATGAAGTAGTATCCTGGCTCACACGCAGGTTGCAGTGAAGCTACTCTTAAAGTTTGACTTGGTTTGATAGGGCTCTGGGTCAGAAAGGACCTCTCCAAGGGCGAGCCCAGAATTTCAGCAAGTCTGTGGGCTTGTCTGGCTATTTCAGCTTCTTTGCACTGCATGAGGGCACCATGTAGGGGGGCTGGGTTCTCACCCACTGTTTGTGAATTCTGCCTTATCAAAGTCAACACACATAGCCCCTCCTCATGGGTGGATTTTGACTTTAAAAGATTCAGCAATGCGATTTGTGTCTGACGAGCATTCAGAAGGTCTTGGGGTTATCTCTCCATGCACAGAGGTGGTTGGAAATCTCACAAGGTGAAGAACATAAGGGTGGTTTGGAATTTTTAGAAACAACTGGACAAGCAGGATTTCTCATGCTGTTTTGCCAGTTCCCTTGGAGTATGGGAGGATACCATCACCTCTGAGATGCTGTCCCACAGGTGACTTCAGATGTACAGGGGTGGGTGTTATCTTTGCCTGCTTTGTTATCTTTGTTATCTCTGACTTTTTCAGAGTAAGTGCTCTCAAGGTCCCTGCTTCGGGTCATCAGGAGTTCATCAGAATCTGAGTGTGCCCTAAGACCCCTTGATTTAACTAGGGTCTTAGTTAAACTCTTTAAGGTTTCAAGCTAGTTTACTACTCTTTTCTCAGCTTGAGCAGCATTTTTGTTCACCAGCAAAGCTGCAAAATTCGTGGGTGCATTTCAACATGAATAACTACAACAGCAGCTCTGGAGTCATTCATGAGCTGGACTGTATGTACTGCCTTAATCATGCTGGGGAAAAAGCAGGCAGACTTTGAAATAATAGGAATTAGTCATGAGGAAGTGCAAATATGAGCTCTGTAGTTTATCCCCTGTGGGTCCAATCCTACACAACACCAGGAACAGGAGTAAAATATGAGGGAACAGTTCCAAATCCCACAAACGTCTTGTGGGTTTTGGGTGCAACTCAGCATCAGCAATTCTTAGCAAAACATTTTGTCCTTATGCAAGAACCAGGCACTTATTATCACACCCATTAATAGACTATTCTGGGAAGAGCATTGCTATTGCAATCTGTGTGGAGAACTTGTGCAATTAATGAAAAGGCAAATGCAGGAAAAAGACTCTCTATTTCAACTTTTCAGAACCTTGGGAAGGAATTCCGGTTGGAATTCAGCTATGGGACCATTCCCACTTTATCACTTCTTTTTTTCTGATTGTTGGCCTGTCCAAGTGCATCCTGTTATCGTGTGGCAAACAGTGTGTTCACTCTGGCATTCCAGAGACACTCTGCTTTGTATGGAATTATCACCTTTTACAAAAAGCAAATATTTGTCAGGTGGGCCAAACCAGCAGGGTTGCTAAGGAAATTTATAAAAATATCTTCTTTTGGACTATAAGCAATGTTAACATGTCAGGCTAAGCTGTATCTTTTATTGGGGCACTACCCAGTGAATGTTCTGTGTTTAACAACTGCAGGCTTATGTGTCTCAGATAAAGCCCATCTGGTGACTATTAAAGGGAATTACTGTACATACAACATGAAAGGATTTAAACATTTTGGGGGGGGGCAGTGTTTTGTTGTAAGTACCACTCCTGTTACCAATTTTGCCTTCAGGATAGGTGTTAAGTTTAAAACAACTACAGTTTCTTTACCAAATACAGCAGAACAGTTTGTGTGTTGGGCTTCTTCTTGTGATAGGAAAATGCTAGAAATTTTGGAAAAGCAGTAGAGCCTCAGACCCAGGCTTCTCTGGTGGGTTAGCTTGAGCTGCTGCTGATGGCAAGGCTTCAGGTCTTGCACAAACCAGCATCTCCGTTGCTGTGTCCCTCTATAATTGCCTATGTTTTCAGCTTTGATCATAACTGATTTTTGGTAAGCACCTTCTACTGCATCTCTGTATAGCAGTCAGAGTGAGGGGCAGATTGATGACTGGGCTTTGAATCAGTGCTGTGTCACTGGCAAAAGTTAAAATAGCTGTTCCTCTCTCTGTTCTTGCCTAGGCCCCCCAAGGATCGCTGATAAAGTGATTCACCGCCAGTCCGTGAGGCTGGGCAGGACCATCAAGCTCCTGTGCCCGGTGGAAGGTGACCCCCCGCCCCTCACCATGTGGATGAAGGATGGACGGACTATCCACAGCGGCTGGACGAGGTTCCGCATCCTCCAGCAAGGGCTGAAGATCAAGGAGGTGGAGAGCGAGGACGCAGGGACCTACATCTGCAAAGCCACCAATGGCTTCGGCAGCACCAACGTGAACTACACCCTCATTGTCATCGGTGAGTAGAGCTCGAGCAAAGCCAGGCCTCACCTGCGCTGGGGAGACTGAGAGAGAGAGAGCTGATTTCCATGGAGCTGTCAGTGATTGCAGATTTGCTCTGCTAATCATTCACTGACCTCCACTCTTAGCTGGCCCCTTCCAGTGTGTGAGGATTGCCAGAGCTGGCTGTGCTGCTGCACATCTTCGGCTGCAGCCGGCTGCGGGCAGATAAGATTGCCGAGTGCCAAAGGTTACACACAAACAGAAGTGATGCAATAGCCACTGGGGTCCAGATCACAATGAATTCCACACAGGAAAGGCTGTGCGATAAGGAGAGGTCACACTGATCTTTATGTTTGCTGTTGGAACAGGATAGCTCTCAAAACAAATGTTGAAGCACCCGTATGAAAATGCACAGCGGGGTGATCTGTGTGCTGAGCTGTTGCAAAGCATGGTGTCTTCAGGAATAATAATATTTGGGTTGAAACAAAGCTCCGAGCTGGCATGTAACTGAGGGATGCTCAGCTCCTGAGAAATCCTCTTGACTGAGGCAGGATTAAAAAGCTTCAGATGCTGTCTCAGTGACCATGGGTTCACTGACAATGTGTTTGACCATCTTCAAAGGGCTTGTTTGGCCCAGCAATGAGATTTTGGGGTCACTTGCTGGGCTGAGAATTCCCAAAGACTCCCAAAGACACTTCTCTGGGTAATCAGAGATTCCTTTGCGGCGGCTGCCACAGAAACGTGCTCACTGGTGCTTGGCTGTGAGAAGAGAAAGAGCTGGGTGAAAATCAGTGTGCTAGGGGATGCTGAGGGAGCCAAGGGGAGGGCTACAAAGTGGGGGGTGAGATCAGATATCTCGCTCACCCTATTGCCTGATCAGCATCCCAAGCATCTCGTCTACAAAGTTGTTCCTCTGAGATGGTGGAAGTGAGGACAGAGTTTAGGGCATTTCCAGCTGCCTGCTGGTCAGCTCTTGGCTTAGTTTTGTTCTGTTTCTCCTTTCTCCCCTTTGCAGAAGGGCTGCTGTGGGCTCGGGCAATGTAGCAAACACTTGGTGCTGCTTGGTGGAGGATTATCACCCGATAACAGGGTGATTCTTGGAGAATGCACTTTGCTGCACAGCCAGTATAGGAAAGGGACCAGAATGTAAATATCTTATCTAGAAAGAGGGGCTTCTGTGAGGGAAACCCTCTGGCAACTCCTACAGCATTGGTGTGATGGACTGGCAAAAGTCATAGTTTGCATAGCTTCAGGATTTGGTTTTCCTCATTCAGTCCAGCCTGTGCTTTGGCAGTATATGGAAGTTGCCAAAGTCTTTGGTCTTCTGTGTTGTCCTGTATCTTCTGTAAAGCTCAGGGGCCAAGCCAGATCCCATTATTTCAAGGCAGAGAGGCATCAAGGTATCTCTAAGTCAAAGGAAGCTCTGCCTATTGGTAGTACAGCAGAAGCAAATGAAAGCAAAAAGCCAGGAGGCACAGGGTAAAGTTGGACTAGAATTCAAGAAAGATTGAGAAAAAACTCCCAGTTCAGTTGCTCAGGGAAATTGGATTATCAAATATAATTGTGTTAAGAACAATAGTGTTCATAATATTTGGCACTGAAAAACCCTGGGCACAAACTTTAGTTATTTAGAGCCTCATCAGGCATCTATGGAAGGAAATGGCAAGCTCCCACTGGCCTCTGTGGGTGTGAGATTGAGTCCTGTGCAAACAAATATTGATCACCAAGTGCCAAGAAAAGGGTAACTTTAACCTAAATATGTGACAGACATATGGGCTGAGCTATCATTCATTTCCATGCATCCTTGTTGTAATTACTGGCTAAACCCAGTACTACTTAGACTATTTTGCACCTTTTTCCTCGTCTCACAGTGTGCCCTTGTGCATTCTTGTTGCTGAGACTATTTTTGATGGATTACTTCTGTCCCCTGTCTCCAGTGGTACAGTTGTGTTCATGTAGCGTTTCAAACCGATTGCTTTTCACTGGAGCAGTTTCCCCTGAAAACAAATGTTCCCCTTGTGCCTTTCTTGTCAAGCTCTGCAAGTAAACACAAGGTATCACTGACTTACTCTTTCAAAGGACCCAGACATTTAATGCATTGACCAGATGCTCGTGTTTGTCTTGGAGAAAATACTTTTGGTTGAGAGAAAATCAATTCCTTGTTGGTTTTTGAGAAGGAGGCAGTGTTTTAAAACCAACTGCATGTCAGTTTTGACGACGAAGATCAAATTGATGGAGCTGTTTTGTTTGTGCACTGGAAAGCACAAACTTCATTAGGCAGAGTGGCTTTTTGTACCATATGGCCTCTCTATTTTCCCACTCCTTCAAAGGAGAAAAACCCCTCTTATTCCAGCTTTACTGCTAACACCAAACATGTAAAACCACACAGGTGTCAGACATGGGCAAGGTGGTTAAGATATTAAATCTCGAAAAGCATTAAATGATTGATGGAACACCGGGACTTGAAAAAAAAACCAAACATATTGACATGAAACCATTCTGGAAATTTAATCAATAATATCTGGAAAATATTCAGTAGCTTATTTTGAAAGGTTTTGGAGTTATGCTGTGTAATTTTAACTGAGCTCTGCCACACCACTGGCAAGTGAGGAGTTGTCACCCCTGTGTTATTTACATGGAGGCTGCAGCAGAATAAGGTGATGGTTTATCCAAGATTTACAGAGAGCTGTGACTAAATCCAGCAGCCTCCAGCCTCTCTGTCTGCTTTCACTGCTGTGTAACTCTTACTAATCTTAACTTTCATTAGCCACTGTATTCCATTGTAGCACAGAGAACCAACAAAAATCGGGGGCATTGTACAAAAGAATAAAAAGGTCAGTGGATCCACCAACACTGGTGGGGCCAGCAGACGTGGCAGAGGTGAGCTCCTCAGCTGGATTCTGTGAAATGTAATAATTCAGCTGTAAGTCTGTTTGAATGTGCCTTTGTGGCTTCCAGGACAGATTTTGTTTGCAGCCAGCTCAGTGCAGGAGCAGAGCAGACTTAGGTGTGCCTCTGCATGTCTGCTAGACAGGACTGCACATTGCCTGGCTGGAGAACCTCTCCGTCTGAAAGTGCCGATGAGACAGATTACAGTGATTTTACAGATGGTAACTGAGATAAAGAGAGACCAGGTGATTAGGCCAAGACCACATAAAGTAGGAGCTGTGGCTCAGAGTTGAGTCTAAACCTCTTAAATCTCTCCCCTAAAAGACTATTCCTCCTTCATAACACTTACTAAAGTCTTTTCCTCCTAATCTCACATCTTCCTAGCTGCTCTTTTGGAAGTGAGTCTTCTCTTATTCTAGGTTTTTCATCTTCATTCTCAAACAAAGGCTTTGCCAACCCAGATGGTAGCAATTGGTTTCTGCCCTGCTTATTTCCCCATCTTCTCAGACTGCAGGGCCTGGATCCCAAAGATCCATGGAATCCTTCTCTAATACAGCCCTGAATGAAATGTAAGCCAGTAAAAGCAGATTACCAATATAAGTCAAAACTACAATTTCCTCTCTTAGCTTTCCTTAATAGTTTTTGTGGCTCACCACAAGATTTGGGATGCCAATTACACTGCAGACGGATTTACAAATGCTGGAAGAGGAACTTTAATCAGTATTTAATTGCATTGCAGTTATTAAGTACAATGGTTCCTTATTTTGGAGAATTATGTATAGCTCATCAAAACAAATGTGTTGTACCTTCCCCAAAAATTATGCATACAATGATGCCCATGAAATCCTATCTTTTTTTCCTCAACTGAATTGATTCTAAAGGTGTGAAAAGTAACTTTATTTAATTTATAGATGCTTGGTTGAAACCTGCGGTTTCTTTACTGCATAATTAAAAAATTCCTTGCCAATGTTCTCTGAAAGGAAACTTCAGGCCAAAGAGGAAGAAAGAAAGTGCTGAATAGCTACTCCTTATTTGAAAACTCCACCTTGTGTGCTGAAGGGAGGCATGTTCTGCAGAAAAAAAATAGCAGGTGGTGGTGTAACTGAAGCCTCTGTCGAACTGTGGCCAGCTTGGAGAAACTGTGAGTTTGCACACATGGAGCCACACTCCAGCAGTCAGGCCCTCCCTGGGAAATCTTAGCCCAAATGGGTGAGCTTTCCTGACTTATAAATTACTTAGAAAACAAAGTATTCTAACATGGAAATGCTGGAGGACCTCCATTACCGCTCTCTTTGCAATAATAAACAGTATCCTGAGCTCCAGAAGTCTGGACATTCTCTGAAGGGAAAATTGTTTGTGAACAGCTGTAGGAAGGACTATAGGTAAATATTTATGCTGTAGCATAATGACCTCTTTCACTAATACACAACACAGAGGACTTTTCTCTTGCAGAAGTGTTTCGGGCCAAATGCTGTGAGGTGTGCCAGCATTACAACATGTGGGGCTATTGCCACAGGTGCTGCCAGTAAATGCTTCTTGCATCAGTTACTCAACCAGGTGATGAAAGATCGACCTGTCTGTTTTCACATCTGCATCCATGTTTCTTACTGCTTTCTGTAGCAAACAGAAAAAAAGCAGCAACAAGAGCAGGGTTTGGGACTGTGACCTTCCTGCTTCACTTGGTATTTGTAAACTGCCAAGGACACATCTTGCTTGGGCGCATCGCAGCATGGAAAATAGTCAACATGTAGGTCCAAGGAACAGCTTCTCCAGTATTTATTTTTCTTGCCCTGTGTCTCTCACTACTACAGTTGTTTATTCTCTTCTTCGGGTTTTTTTTTTTTTTTGAGGAATATTTTGGTGAAGAACCCATCGTGTATCCAGTTTATATCCCCCTCTGGTGCCTGGCCCTCTGAGGGACACAGCCACTTGGCCCCACTTGGTTTGTAGAGTGGTAAAGTCTTGATGCAGGGAGCAGGAGAAAGAGTGCAGTTTGCTGTCCTAAACCGCTGATGGGCTGTTCAAAATTTGAGCTACATCTCATTTTCAAACAAATCAAATTTGCTGTTAAATGTCTGCTGTCTGTCTGTTGCAATTGATTGCTTCAAGAATCTGCTCTGACATCAGATGATTTATCTTTAAAGTAGCTTTTTCCTGCTGAGCCAGCTGCTATTTTATGCTTTTTTACAGCTTGTCCAAAGACAGCTCTCTGTGATAACAGGCATGTGTGAAGAATTTGCATTAAAATAACCATTTTTTTAAAACAGTCAGTGCGAATAACCTGAAAAAATCATGGCCTTGTCTGAATGGATATTTATTCTTATGTTCTTTTTTCTGCTTGTAGTAGTAGAAAATACTGTGTGAAAAAAAATCGAGTGCAGTAAAACATGGTTTGCATTACACTTCTCCAATGAAGTCATCAATCCATGTCTCAGAACTCATTTACAGTGCAAAAGCTGAGAAAACATTTCTAGCCCAGAGTCAGGTGCCACCAGCCATCTTGGAAAAGCATGACAAATTCATTTATGTTTGGATTTTGGCCTCTTAATAAACTCTGGGGACCAGAGGGAGATGTGGTCAGCAAGAAGATGTGAATCAACACTGAGTCAGCAGTGTGTGCACCAAGGGTCTGCTAATGCTAAGCAAAAACTGAAATGAGTCAACACTTTAAAAAAACGGGAAAAAATGTGCAGTTTTGGCATTTGAGAAGAAGGTGTTGTAGGTTGTGCTGGTCATGGTACGGAGTTATCAAAATGTCTTTAGTGCATTTACTTCAACATGAAGTGCGAGGGGCAGTCCATCCAGTGAGGGACCATTAACACAATCACGGGGCATATAATCATGGCTAATGATGATTAGTCAGTCATTATATGGAAATGAAGAGTTCCTTGTGACAATAAACAGTAACGAAGTTCATGTTTAATTTGTTAAGGCCCCAGTGCAGCAGCTGGATCTATGTTGGTGGCCTCCCGTGCACACGCAGGGTGATTAACACCAGATGAGGATCTGGCCATAGCCACTGATGCTTAGTAATGGTTATGTTGCTAATTAAAGCTCAGATTGGTTTGGGCCTTTGGGAGCTGAGCAGAAAAGGGGAGCCTACCCAAGGCCCAGCCGCTGGAATCATTGCACAAGGACTTCTTGTCAACATGTGGTGAGGTGCCACCGTGTCACCCTCCCTGGAGGTGCAGGTCGGGGTTTGGTTCTTAACAAGAGCTGCCTTGGTGGTGCTGCAAGGTGAGGGAATCCTGCGTGTCAGCCTGTGGGAAGAGAATGGCAATGGGCATGAAGGGATCCCAGTAAACAGGGAAGGCAGTGAAATGTGAGCATTTCCATGTTTTGGTGCAAACCTGAGGCTGGAAGCTGTTCACTTGGAAATGAAGCTCCTTTTCCACTGGAAGTGACTCATGGTTGACTAATGGTGCCCTCACCCAAGCAAGGGCTCTTCCTTCTCAGTGTTTATTAGCGTAGGCATAAAGACACACACCCTGACCGAGCTCGGTGCTGCTCAGGGACAGCACAAGCGCGTGGAAAGAAATCTAAAAGCAATCAGGTGTCCCTACCCTCTGAATTTCAAGGGTGCTTCACTTCCTCCTCATTTGAGAGATCTCTCTCAGAATCCAGCGAACTCCCTGACCAACATATACAGCATGCTGAGTCCTGTGAAGTGTCCACTGTCCTGGGAGAGAAAAGGAGAAGACAGAAATAGGCCAAAATGAAAAGGTGTGACTATTGCTGGATTGCTTCAGAGAAACAATTTCGCTAGTTGTCATCATTTTGATGAGTGCTACACTAGACTGATATCACAACAGCCCGTAACAATTTGTTCTTGAAAAGCTTTCTCCATAAAGAGGTGATGATGTGAGTGCCAGTATTAGCTGTAACCATCCTAAAAACAACTGATCAAAAATGTAACACGGAGTGGTTTGACTGATGGTCTTGGTGAATGGGTGTAAAAGGCTGGAAAATACCACAACTGGGCAGCAATCTTCTTTCTTCCAAGTCTAGATCTGTAATGTAGCTCAGTGCTAATGCTGTATAATGTCCACAGTTTTTACAAGATCTTTGTTCGGTTTTATTAGTTTCATTTGATTTTATAACAAACTTCACAGTATGCTTATCAATACATCATGTTCTGGCTAACAAAAGCCTCACTGTTCCGAGTAGATCTCTTTTCCCCTTCGTGAAGCTGTAACATAGGAGCCAAGTTAAGAAGGTGACAACACCTGTTCACAATTTAAAGGAAATGAAAAGATTTTTTTCCATGGATGTAAGCATGAAATTCATACATATATGTATGGATATATAATTTCCCCCCATACTCCATCCTGTGGCAGACTGCAGCAGACCAGAGCTGCAGCCAGTGTAAATCCGAGGCATGCAGGACATATGGATGCATTTAGCCCACAATCCTTTGCAGATGCTTTGGAGTGTGTAGTGGCTGCTACACCCATGCAAATAGCAAGCTGCAGCTCTGCTTGCTGCAGGAATATTGTTTGGGAATGAAAGCAACGCACAATACCAGGCAGGCTGACATTAAAACTGTGTTTGATCTGGGCAATTTATGGCTTCCTTCTGTTAAACGATATTAATAGAAAGAGCCTCTGATCCCAGCAAGTTTGTGGTGTTCATGTTGGGTTTTTCTCGTCAGTTTGTCTGAGGCTAAATACATCTCTTGCCTCTGACGTTATTAATCAGAGCTGTCTTCATTGCAGTCCTCCATACAGGCAGAATTTCTCTGTTTACAGTGCAGTGCTGATGTGCTCAGCTGGAGATTTATCCACATCTGCACATCCACAGTGCTGAGAATGGCTGTGTTCGTGAGTAAAGCCAAGGCAGTTCCTGGTCCAAGCAGGATCTCTGTGTGTGGAAGGCAGGCTTTCAAAAGGTGGTCTGGATTCCCAGTCAGGGTCTGCTGTGACTGCACGATAGTAGTAAGGGTCTTCTAATTACTAGCACCCCAACTAATGAGAAGCCATCAAGCTCATTGCAGGCCTGGGCATCAGCAGCTTTGAGATATCTACCACCTTGCCAAGCATGCAAGATTACTTATCTTCTCCAAGTAGCAGGGACTTGCTGTTAACTTTTCTACAACTAACTGCTGTCCTCCCCATTCCAGACAGTTTTTCCTTGGAAGTTGTGCTCCATCCCTCTGCTTCCTGCTAAAGGCTGGGAGTGAAGGGTTTAGCACGGCCTCGCTGGGCTCAGAGGACCCCTGAAGCTGTGTCGATCTCACTGGGCACAGTGTCACGAGGAGGTCTGTGCCATTCCCTTGTGCCACCACACAGAGTTCTGCTGTCCTCTGCTTGCCCAGTAAATACCACAGATAGTGGGAGTTTAGCCAGATTTTCCTTTTGGTATCAGTTAACGCAGAAATACCCAAAAGGCACACTTGTAAATTAAAGCACGGTGAAGCATATTTATTATAGAGCGAGCAGCGCCAAGTTGGACCAGTTTATAAGGTGTAGGTTGACTGTTGTTTTTGGAGACTCCATCTTTATGTGTGAGGGCACGTACACAGCACCGATTGCTCACATGCTGCCTCTTGATCCATACATGTAGGTATGTTGCCTGTTAAAATGTATGGCTGCTGAGGAGGTGTATTTTTACATTCCTGTAGGGTCTGGCTCTCTACCTTTCCTTTGCTGTCTTTGGCATCCACATTAAGAAAAAGATGAAAAAAGGAAAATAAAAATCAACAAAACTGCTGAAAATTAGTGTATAGACCTATTTTAAAATCCAATTTATTTTTGTTTGATGAGAGGAAGAACCTATTCTGTGTTGGGCTTGATATTCATTGTGCTAGAATGCTTTGATTCTTCTTTCTTTATATTAATGTGGGTTTCATAGTCAGAAGGCCTAAGTGTTTACATTATACACTTCTTGGCAATAAAATTGGAAAAGAAGAGAAAAAAAAAGTACTAATCCCAGGAGTTCTGAAACCTACACTCCTTCTTAAACGTACCCTGTTAAAGACATTAAGTCCCTTGCAAACATCCATCTATCAGCAGTTGAGAGTTTGTAAAAGGCGTACTTTGTTCTGAACTCCCTGCCCTACTGATTATGCACAGTTCTTTTATTTTGAGAATAGGATGACGACCCCTTAGCCTGGTAATGATGACAGATTTATGTATTTTAACACCCAGACGCTGCTGTATTTGTTAAGGGCTGCCAGACTCCAGCAGTGCTGCAACCGTAGTTTATTTTCATTGTCAGTTTGTGCTGCTTTTTAAGGTGTTCTGCAGCCACTGGAAGCAGCGCCGCTGCTGCTTTCAGAGGTTGAGATGTCAGGATGTTAAGAGCATAAGCCACCATCCTTGGACTGTTTCCACTCATAAAATGTCAGTTTTACTCTGGTTGCGCTGGCGGGATGGAACCTGCTCCTCGCACTGAAGCCAAGGAAAAGAGGGGAGAAATAAGCAGTAAAAGGAATCAGATAACACAGAATTTATCCCTTCGCTTTCTATTCCCATGATGTATTTTGCAGCTCTCGAGTCAATGTTTTAAAGAAAACCTTCTTTTAACGTGCAGCAAAAAGCAAAGAACATAAACACACTTCGCAGGCATAGCTGTTAAAGTGCTGTGTGGGTCAGCACATCTGTCCTCTGCACAATGCATCTGTCTGTGATTTTTCTGGGTTGTTTTAAATTACTGCAAGTGGCAGAACAATAGGGAGACACACAGTGAGAACAATGCTGTTGTTTAATATCAAGCTAAATTATTAACAGGCCTGTACAGAAAATATTTCATGTAAATTAAAGGGAAACAAATTATTTTATTTTCCATTGCAATGATGCAGTGCAACAAAGGCAGCTGATGTCTTTCTTCTTTTCTTCTTTTCTTTGATCTTGCTTACAGATATGTTTGTTCCTGTGTGTGTATATAAATTTCTTACAGACACACCGAAGGTTGTTAGGTTATAGAGCAAAAAATGTACAATATGGATGGTTTTCTGATCTCTTCGTGCCAACCAAGTCACTAAGTCTGAGTTTATCACACAATTGAAATTATACATAGGATTTTCCTTGGTTTTTTTTCCTTCCAGTTCATTGTTTCCCTGAAACATGTTGTCAAGTCATTTGAACTATTGAGTTGAGTGAATTTTCTGTTTGATTGTCAACAAAAGGCTTTGAAATATTTGGCATTGAATCCTCCATTGCGAAACTATTTTGATTTGGAAAAAGTACCGCCACCAAATTCTTCATTGAGTTTCCTTCAGTGCAATATTGAATGTTTCTCTTCTTGAAGAGAAGCCATGTGATCTGGCTTGTTGGTTTTGTGTTGGGTTTGTTTTTTTCAAACTAGAAAAAATTATGGTGACCTTTGCACTGAAGTAGACAAGGATCTTCATCTCACCTTTGCTGGAAAGAGAAAAACTGGTGACAGTCCTCCTTGGCCTCTGGCAGGGAATTGGGGGAGTTGGACCCACTTCAGATGCAGGCTGGGATTCCCTGCTGAACAATCCCAGGATTCTGGTGGAGGAGAAGGATGACACCTCCGCAGCCCCCGGCACAGCCCAGTGTTTGTGCTCTGTTTGCAGTGTCTCCTGACAACTGCAAGCCCACTGCAGCTCCTCCTGGTAGCCCTGGCGTGGGCTTTGGCAGGAGAAACTCCAGCCCAGGAGAAAGTTGTGGGAACAACATCAAGAGGGTTGTGTCAGCCGAGGTCTCTTGTGGGCTGCTTCGGTTTGAGTGTGGTTTTGTTAATCGCTTTCCTTCAAGGAGGTTTGGAATATGCAGCAGCCTGCACTTCTGGGAAGTGAGAAGTATTGATGGTGAGTTTTGAGAGGCTGGTATGTGTCTTTGGCTTGAAATGCCAGCAGGGCCCTAGGTGTGCTCCTGACATGGGAGCCGTGTCCTGCTCACCCTGGCTCCATCTGTAGGGAGTCCATCACCCCCTCTCCTCTGGGATGGTTTTCAGAGCCTCCAGGGAGGTGTCTGAGAAACTCTGATCAAGGCCATTGTAAAAACACGCTTCAGTGACCTTCGACGAAATGAGGCTGTTCTCTGGGTGCTCTGTCCTTGGATGATTATGGAGAATTTTGTGGTGGCCCCTTGAGACCTTGCCATGATAAACAGACAAAAGAGCAACAGCTTTCAGGGTAGAGGGATGGAATTGTATGAGAAAGGAATTCAGCCCCTGAGTATCTATCAGTACTGTCAGCTCTGGTTATCTCAGATCCCTTCACCAGGAATGATTTGGATACATTATACTCTTGTTCTAGGCAGAAGCTGGCTCATGGACATGGACTCAACTGCAAATTAAAGTGTTAAATCTTAAACACAGAAGTTATGCCTTGTATGTTGTTGTTGCTGTTCATTTGTTTGACCTGTGTTAACTTTTCTTAGGAGTTTTTGGCCCTGCCTGTGTTCCAAGCGCCGCACTTAACAGGAGGATGGGCTGCACACTGGGCTGCTCACAAGAGATGTTTTTGCCACCCTTCAGCATCTTCAGCAAGTGAAGGAATACTGCAGGTCCTGTGACAGCACCTCTGTTCCTCCAAAGCTGTGTCATTTCCTTGGCATATCTTGAAGGGGAAACTCTTTAAAAGTTTTGCTAGATCCTTCCCACCTCGTATTTGGACAAAGCACTCTTTTGTGTTTTGGGCCAAATCTATGAATTTTTGCTCATCTTCTAAGGACAACAGAACAGAAATAGTTACAGACATGAGGAATAAAAGTCAACAAGTTGCCTGCATGTCATTGTTTCTGCTGTAATCTTTTTAAAGAGTATTTTATGGCTTTTCTTATTGACAGCTCTCTCCCTGGAGCTCGGTACCAGCTTTTTTCACACTTAGCACAGGGTGCCTGTTTCCTGTGGAGAAATAACCAGTTTGTTTATTCCCTTATGGGGTTCTGACATGCTTTTTTATATTGCAGATGTGACATGATACCTGTTGCCACCCCAGCACTCTGCAGGATGTACAATGATAATGATTTAACTTTTGGGGATGGTGTTGCTTTTGGGCCTTGCTTATTTATGGCCCCATGGACTTGGAAGGTATTTTCAGGACTGCTTAGTTCACCTTGCCTGGTTTTGGGCATTTGCTATTGTAATACAGTGGGATTTCTTTTCCAGCCTCAAACTCTAAACCACGGCTAAGGGGAGATGATAGAGACTGCTCTTTGCTGGTACTTCGGTCTCTGCTCCGAGTAGTGAGTGGATTTTTAGCCACTGCTTTTCTCAAGCCTCTCTTCAAATACAGCATGAATCAGGCCATGAGTGAAATGCTTTTTTCCCCCATGTTCTTAGTGAGGGAAGAAGTGGACCCCACTTAGAGACCTGTAGTGTTAAAGGAGGATGGTAAACTGAACTTAGAGCATTTAATCTCTGCGACCATCAAAGATAGAAGATAAAGGAGAGTTTTTCAAAAGCAGTCAGCCGAAGCTGAGTCAACCCCTTTTGAAGAATTCCCATGAACTTCCATGGGATGAGTATTGCCATTGCTGAAAGCTTTTGAAACCTTACCTAACCATCCAGTGACACTTCTTGAAAAATGTGTGTACTAAGCACACATTCCTGGGAAAATGTAAATAGGGTTCACATGTGTTGAATACTGAGGTGCTTTCTCAGAAGCAGGTGTTTTGAAAAGGAAATTGGGAAAATGGGTTTCTAAAGCAGTTTTAATGAGCAATAGTGTCTGCTCTAGTCAGTAGGGGCACAGCACTTAAAAGCTATTTTTCAGCATAGTTTTCTCTCCTGTAAGCAAGGCCTGAGTGATGAGTTGGCTGTGGCAATAAGCAATCCCCTAACAATGGTCCAGTGCATTCAGCTGATGTGTGAAGTCATGCTGAGAACAAAACCATTGCAAGGTTTGCTGGTGCCTGACTTAGAGCTCATACAATGCTTTGGGATTCAGAATAGGAAAGCCATTTCTGTGCCACCTCTGGATATGAGCTGTTACAGTTAAATACAAGCTGGTGAGAATACGGAAGCTGAGAATTGAGACAGTCCCAAGGTTGCAGTAATCAATTTTTTTTTCCCGCTTTACGAAAACTGGAGGCTCAAATATCAGAAGCGCTGTTGTTGGATGTAGTCCATGCATGCAGTTGCCATTGGCTGTGGTGGGAAATCAGTGGAGTTACTCAGAAGGAATGTATGTGAATGATGAGCAGGGTGCCCCACCCGTGTCGCAGGACTGCATCCTGATACCTGCCCTCCTTAGCTTTAGGACTCATCTGGAAATTCGTTGGACTCATTTGGACGGAATGGCAAGTCTTGCAGTTCTGTGGGGGAGATGAAGGACAGAAGCAGCAAAAGGAGAAAAACATAAGGGGAGGGATTTTTTTTTTAAAAAAATCTTTCCTCGTTTTTCCATCGCAGACATGTTAAGTACTTAACATTTTAAGAGCATCCCCTGACTTAGAAAAGCTGGCAGAGATGGGATTCAGTATGAGTCTGCCAGATTGATTTACAAATCGGCCTTACGAACTCCTGCTGCTTAAACATACCAGAATGCGACAATTAAAGCCAACATCTGGAATTCATTGGTGGAGCTGATCCTAGATAAACATTAAATGAATGTCCATTTCCTTAGCATTGGATTTCCTCTGGCTACCACAGCTTAAGCAGTGTCATCCTATCAGATAGAGCTAGTGCTGATAGCAGAGCAAATGTCAAAGTCATGAGCCAGATCAATTTGTCCTGTCTTTTAGCACTGAAACTAGGACTAAAGCTGGGCTGAAGACACACAGTGGTTTTTTCCACTAGACTGTGGGAATGCATTCCTGATTTTGCTAACCTGGGCTAAGATGGTTGTGTGACTCCCTGTCTCTCCTGTGCAAAATACTTCAGATTGGTTAGGTTAATCGGACTTGAGGAGCTTTGTCTCAATACCTTCTTCTTTCTCTGTGTCCCCCAAACCTGTCAAGGTTACAGAAGTCTCCCTCCACACTACAAATCCAGGGAGGGATTTTGTTTGTTTTTTTGTCAGAAACAGACAAAATCAGCTAATGAATTTGGGACTCACTCCCAAATCAGCTGCAAATTGTGTAAGTGGAAGCAACTACAGGTCTGTCTTCCTTTGCAACAGATCTCTAGTATTCAGCATGTTCCTTCTGTCACCAATCTGACAATCATTGGGTCCCTCCTTCCCACCTCTTGTCCAGTCCTTCGACTTTATAAAAGCATCAGCTCAGCACTTTGGTTTCCTCGGGGAAAAAATTGCATGAATCTTTCAATTTTCTTCCCTCCTGTGTTTTCACACTCTGCCTCTCCCCACTTTGTGGGGAAGCTAAATACGTGGGGAGATCATCTTGGCTTTGAAGTGAGTTTTCGGGAGGCATTTGGGTTTCCCATCTCTCTGGTCCGGTTCAGCAAGGCGCAGCACAGCCATGAGCGCTATGTTTGACATACCTCAGAGCGCTCAGTGTCACAGTGATACCGCAAGGGCTGGTTCATTTCAGGAAGGGATCACAAGCAGGTTCCCCGAATCACCCTACAGAATCAGCGGGACCTTCTGCCCGGGGCAGGCGCCTCTCTCTGTCCTTTGGGCGGCCCCAGCGCGGCGGAGCTGGCAGCATCGTGACCCCTCTCGGGTGCAGAGCGGGCTCAGCACAGCTCTGCACAGCCCTGGCACTTCGCAGCCTCATCGTATAGAGCTGTCTGCTCGGGGTAGGCTCGAGCAGGCAGAGATATTTTCCTTGCTGGTTAGCCCTTTTTTCCTCATGGCTCCGCAAGTGTTAATCTGCAAGTGGAAACCAAAATGCGAAAGAGCTCCTCAGAGAGGAAGGATTCAGGTGAGTTTACTGTTGTGTTATTTCGCTTTGCTGGTGACTTCTGTCTGGTGGGTTTTCCGAAGCAGCTGATAAATATTTTTCTCTCTGTTACAGCGCCCGACAGTAGCCTGGGGTCCCAGTTTCTCCCTATGGAAGATAGACCTTTGAGGTCTATAAAATTTATACAGTACACTTTCTGATTTTTATTAGCCTAGTAAAAGAGATCATATTTTGTGTGCTTCTGTATCTCTGGAACATATGGCTGGGGAATTATTCTGCGGGGCACCAAGCTGAATGTTGTGGTGGAAAATACTGATTTGTCTGAGTTGTGAAAGTAGTAGACCAACAGATAATGAAAGTCCTTGAAATGCTTCAGACGTACACAGCCATTTTAGAATATCCCACAAGGGGGCTGTGGGTTACATTGTCATTTAGCTTTTAGTTGTTGCTAATTAGTTCCACCTAAATGCTTATTTCCCCAGCCCATTCCTCGTCTCTCAATTATAACACCCCAAAGAGTGAATTTGCTTTGCTCTCCCTGTGTTTGGAAACAGTTTCATGGCAAGTGGTCTGTTTGTGGACGTGCAGTGAATCAAAATACCTTTAAAAATACAATTATTTTTAAAATACTTATGCTTCTAGGCCCAACTATGCATGGGGACAGTAGGGCACAGCAGAAGCCAAGTCCCAGACTTTAGAGTCTGAAGAGATAAAGTTGATCAAGGACAGGTGAGGTAAGAGATACTAAAAGGTAAAGGGAGTCTCTAAACCTTGTGCAGAACACTGTTAGAATAAGTGGTCTCTTTATGCCTCCTATTATTTTTTCTCTGCATTGTTTTTCTTACATGGGCAGCTAAAAAAAGGAAACAAAGTATTGGCCAGTGAAGCACCTGTTGTTTAATAGCCTGTTTCTGTTCAAACAGAAATTTGTTCCAAGGCTGGGTAAATAGTGGTGCTTGGAACAAGGCTGGAGAAGAACAGGGACTGGACCTTTAACTTCTTCCTGCGAGATCAGCCATGACTTTTATCTTGTTAATAAGGAAAGTAGCATTCTGCAGGGAAGGAGAAAAGAAAAAGGTAGAAATGCATATGAAGAAGAAATAAGAGTTTTTTTCCAATGCTTGGCCTAGGCTGGAATATTTTTAGGTGCACACATTCTGCTCAATTCTTTTGTTTGCTGGTGGAAGGCCTCGAAAATGACCTTATTCCAATACACTGAGAGATGTGGGAGTGGAAGGGATTGGTCCATTGTCGCTTGGGTGGGATATTGGGTCGGTTTCTTCTGGGAAGATGATGGCAGCTGCACAGCCTAGGCACAGCCTGGAACTTGCCTCTCTTGTTTTGTGCCTCTTGCAATGAAGGGCAGCTGAGCACAGAGGTGAGGAGGCTTTGGGTCTGCATTACCTCTGCACAGTCCCGGAGGTGCTGTCAGAGGGAGATGCCACATCCTCCTGGCCTCCTCCTTCCCTGCAAAACCCCACTAAATAGCTGTGTCTTCACCACAAACATAGGTGAGTCCCCTTCACCACCATATGGAAGAAATAACCAAATTCTTTGGCCTTTTGTTCAGTAAAGGCCAATGAAAGGTAAATCTGAGGTGACTCTGTTTCCTTCTGCATCATTTTTCTGACCTAAAAATAACACTGTGGCCCTTGTGGTTGCCATTAGGGTTATTTAGTGCTGCAGCCATTTTTTTTTCCCCTTTCCTTTCCAGAACACTAGTGCTGCTGAGCAGAAGAACTGCCCCATTGTGCGAGCCCAAAGGAAACACTGCACAGAAAATGTGAGGAATTTTTAGGCCATGATATGTTTGGACTAGGAAGCAGGGGACTCGGAGGAATGCGGAGTACAGTTCCAAAAATATTCCTTGCAACAGCGCTCTTGGTCAGGAACAGTTATTTTTGTTGGCCTGCCAGCTCCCTGGAGCAGGGCTGATGTCATTCCCCGGCACGGTGGAGGTGGGAATACAGAGAGTGCCCTGTGGTTTTGCAGGGCTGAGAGTGGACAGCTGAACCAAATGCCTGCTCCTGCCTCAAATGCTCTTTCTGTTGTGAAAAGAAAATTTAAAGGCGTCGCATTGTAGGGGATGGTGGGGGTAGAATAATTAAGAGCACCAAAGAAACATTTTCTATAGTTGTAGTCCCTTCCTTCCCTGTGAGCTCCCTTCCTCTTAGATCGTCTCCTTTTCTGCTGTGGGTGATTTATGTGCTTTGGGGTGCTCTTTGTGTTGTGTTTATGATGTTACACTGCTTTTGTTATTAAAAGTGATCAAATCATAACATGTAATGCTCTGGGTGTCCTGAGCATCTCTGGCTGAGACGCAGGCATGTGAATGTCTTCACAGTGGTTAAAGTAAGCTGGTGATACACCCTAAAACAGCTCTGGAGAAGAAAACCAGCTTTTTTTTTTTTCCTTTTTCTGTAATAAACAGGATAGAGAAATAAAATATTTGGACTTTTTTCCATGCTGATGACTCTCCACAGTCATCGTGATCTTGCTGATACTGATTTGACTTTGATTTACATGTGAGTGAGAGGGCAAAAAATAGAGAAATTGCAATTTTTAGGAGAAGTTTATCTAGGCTGGTTACCTGGAAAAAGCTGTGTACATCCATGAGTGATATGAACCCAGCAAGATGTAACTTCACCTCAGTCCTCCATAACCTGAATTATGGTCAGCACATCACCCCAGGGACAGTGGTGTCACAGCATGCTGGACACAAGGCGAGGAGCTAAGAAAACTGGATTTTAATCCTGGTTCTGCTACTTAAGGACTGTGTGCCACTGGTTATTGCTTTCCACCTGGGTCTTACATGTGACACTTGTGTACCCCTGGAGGGACTGTGTTCATCCTTGAAGGGCTCTGTTTTTTGTTATGGCATCTGGATTTAATTGCAGCCACACTGCTCACTTCTTCACCAGCCCTAGTGAAAGTTGTGCCTAGTGACTTGACGTGAAGGGCAACATATTTGAGCTGTGGGAGTGATCCAAAAGTCCCCTGTTCAGATCTTTATTGCGTCCTGTTTTACGGGGAAAGGAAGAACCTGTAAAAAACCCACAGTGCTGCCTTTCCTCAGCCAGGTATCTTGGGGCTGCAGAGGGAGGAAAACTGTACAAAAACAACCCAAAAGTATATGAATGCAAAGGTTTCCTAACCTTGAAACGCAACTTTTGGGTTGATAGAATCCATGCAATGCTGACAGTTATACAGTGGCAGGAAATTGTTAAAGGTGTCAGGTTTTCCATTTTAATTCTGGGAACACACTGGCTGTAGATTTCCTTGAAAATGTTGCTGAAATGGTCTCACTTTCTAAATTGGAAAGATTTACAATTTACCTTTTCTGTTAACCTCTTGCTCTTCAAAAGATTAAGTAAGGGAAATTCCTCTTTTTAACACTGGTAGCTGACAGGCTTTCCTTAACAGTGGGTAACAGTGGATTTCTCAGCAAATACTCCAACGTAGTTGTAAAAGAAACATTAACTTGCAAGTTTTCTACAGAAGTCTTAGAATACTGTTTCTGTTGTATAATTCGTATGCCCTGTTTAATTTTCACTATTGAATTATGTACCAGAATGGAATAGCATAGAATGGAACAGATTATTTCAGTTGCATGGGATCATCTGAGCAACTGAGGGATGACCAAATTAACATGTGCTGCAAAGGGCATTGTCCAAATGTCTCCAGCACTGACAGGCCCAGGACATCAACCATTTTCTGGAATGCCTGATCCAGCATTTGACCACCCTCTGGGTAAAGAAATGCTTCGTTATGTTCAGTCTTGACTTCCCCTGGTGCAGCTTTGATCCATTCCCACACGTTCTGGTGCTGGATACCAGGCAGAAGAGCTCAACTCTTCAGTCTCCACTTCCCCTTCCAGGAAGTTGCAGAGAGTGATGAGTTGCTCCTCAGCCTTCTTTTCTCCAAACTGGAATCACAGAACTGTCTAGGTTGAGAAAGACCTTTAAGATCATTGAGTTCAAGTAATAACCCTTTTCCAGTGCTTGACCACCCTTGCGGTGAAGAAATTTTTCCTGATATCCAATCTTAACCTCTCCTAACAAAACTTGAGGCCAGCAGCGCAGTCAACTTACGCAGGTGAAAATAAATATAAATAAAATAAATATAAAATATATATAAAGGAGAGTAGGGTCTGGTAAATTTTGTGTTAGCATGGGCTCACCTTTAACCAGGACATCTTTCCTCAAGCTTTGCTGGGGAAAAGATGGAGCTTTGCTATGGTGAGATGGAGGCAATGGAGGCTGCTAGTTCAGGTGCAGAATAGCTGCTGAGTGTTGAACTTGGAGTGTAGGAGAAGGAAAGGATGCTCCACTGTTCTGGAAATGTGAGTGAAATCTTGGGCAGTGATGGGATATGCTGAGAGCGAATTTGGGTTAAAACTAGAGCATCTGTGGGGAGTACTGAGAAGCTGATATCTCTTTAGAAAGGAAAAGTTGATGAAGCTCTTGTAGAGTCTGGAAGAGTTCTCTCAGGACTAATCCATGTTTCTAGATTTCTGTCTATGAGAGTTAAATAACCCTGCATGGATTTAGTTGGGACAGTTTAAAAAATGAGTTGTGTGTGGTGTTTCATCAGAATTTCTTGGTTTATCTGTGAAGCAGCCATGGAAGGCTGTGGGGAGACGATGGGCAGGGGAATATGTCAGGGTTAATAGACCAGTCAGTCCCTTGATTAGCTCTACCCTGGCAGCTGCCTAGCAGTCAGCTTCCAGTGTAAATAATCTTTCGGCTCTGGGGTTGATATTTCCAAAGCTTAAAATATGAAGGCCATACTGTGCTCTTTCTCAATATCATGACCTTAATAGATTTCCAGTAAGAGCTATAAAACTGTCCCTGCACCCGCTCTGCTTTGTGACTTGAAAACATCTGTGCAACAGTGCATGGCTCCCTGTCCTGGACAGGACTGAATGAAGACCAGTGCCTAATTGGAGAAGGAAGGTTTTTGATGTGCCCCAGATGAAAGACATCAGATGGTCTCTCTAATTAGTCACTGAAGTAGACTTGTAGTTCTGAAGCAACTTGAATCAGAAGTATTAATGGTCATGGCTAATTATTTTTAGAATAGAATAGACTGTTTTGATTGGAAGGGACCTACACCAACAATTTAGTCCAAGTGCCTAACCAATTCGGGGCTGACCAAAAGTTAAAACATTGTCTAGAGCATTGCCTAAATGCCTCTTAGAGCGCTGGCAGGTTGTGGCATCAACCACCTCTCTGGGAAGCCTCTTCCAGTGTGTGACCACCCTCTTGGTAAAGAAATGCTTCTTGATGTCCAGCTAAAGCCTTTTGTGGTGCAGCTTGAACCATTTTTGTTTCTGTTCTTCAGTCAGTCAGATGAACTGCTGTGACTGGGTGTCCTGGCCTGTTGGGTCACATGCTGAAGGAGACGATCAGGACAAAGGAAGCAGCAGCACACTGTCCTCCACTGGGAAAAGCAGGTTGAGAAGAGGGTTTGAAGAAGGTGATGGTTGAAAGGTCCCAAGTGATTCTTTTTAAGGACCTCAGTGGGGCAGGTTATGGACACCTTATGCTGACACCTAAAGCATCAGGGGTTTATTGATGCAAACTTCAGTGGTACCCACAGAAGTTACTAAAATACTACGAAAATTGAAACAAGGCTGTTTAGAGGAGGTTTTATACTGGCTGGAGCACCAAGGGAAGCTAGGACACCTTTGGACTTAAGGAGTGCTGGCCCTTATGATGAAGATGGTGAAATGGGGAATGTGCCAACAATTTCCTGGAGGACAAAGTCCTGTCTCCTAGAGCCTTGCCAGGCTGTGGATGTGAAAAAGGGTTGTTGAAACGGGGTATTCCTCACAGGGGCATTGCAACACCTTCCCCCAGTGAAATTGCTGCCTTCAGTCATTAGCAGAGTCCCAGTTTTTAGCCAGCTGTTTCCCCAAGGGTTGCTCTGCGGGGCAGGTCATTGCTGCCAGGACCCTCTAAAGAAGATTTCTCTGTCTGGATTGTGCTGTGAAGCAAAGCCGGCAGTGAACACTGGATTCATTTTCTGTGTTATTGTTAGAGTGAGCTCTTTATAACCATTCAATTTTCTTTTAAATAAATCCCATTTGGAAAAACAAATCCTGCCCATAAAAGCAGCTCTCTGTGCTGGGTTAGTTTTCAGCATACCATACACAGCTGTATATTTGGGTTTATGTCTCCAGGCTAAATTCTCATTCCTGTGTGCAGGCAGCATGTTCATGTTAAAGCAATGGCAAAGCTGTTTCTTGGGGCTCTTGGGCTTTCACTGGCATTAGGGAAGATGGAAGAGAGTAAGTTAGGAAAGTGAATAAGCCAGACAGTTTGTGCCAGGGAGTCTTGTGTGAAAGAACAGAAAGGGATCAAGTTCATATCCATGGAGTTTAAGGGGCAGAATATGCCATCTTTTCCCTCTCTTCTGCGCAGTGAATGATTCCTGCTATGGATGGATGGCTCCCGGGTCTGAGCCTATTTGTTCTCATCCCTTCTTCTTCCTTCATGCTGATCCAAGTCCCTTGTGCATCGTGGCGATGAAGCATCCATCACCTCTGACCATGAGCAGAGGGAGGAGGGACATCTAACCGGGGTGTTCCCCATCCAGAGCAGTGTGATTTTTCTCTGGCCATGACATTTCTGTGCCCACAGAGGATGCTGGGAGGGCTGAATAGGGGTAGTTGCAGTTGCTCTTTAAGGTCCCCTCCAGTCCAGGCCCTCCTAGATTCTATGATCCATGCTTTACAAAAATGTGCAGCTTGCAGTTTAAGCTTCACCGCTTGATGCAGGCTATCTCTTTAAATTCCTTTTTCTCCTTTTTTTTTTTTTCCCCTGCAAGAGGGAGATGAGAAGAAGCAATTGTCCCACAATTGTTGCCAATTCCTTGCTGGCTGACGTTTAAATATAAGGAAAAGTCAGCAAAATATAGAATCTGTGAAGGGGGAGAGAGATCCCGAAAGAAACCATGGGAATGTTTGAAACAAAAGTGCTATTATTCATTGTGGGCTTCATTTCAGCATTTCCAGTGTGTGTAAGGCACTGCAGACCTCCTCTGCTGGGACACAGAATGGGAAATTTCAGCTGGAAAGAGCCATCTGAAGATACAGTTCTGAAGGAGCGTGAGGCACCCTTTTCCTTGCCATCCACATTACATCTGGAATTATTTCACACAGCTATTTGTGCTACAACAATGGAGCTATTAATGCTGCAACGATAATACTTCGGCGTTCTTTAATGAGGTTTCTAAGAACATCATTAGTGCAGGGTCACACTTAAACTACGGAAGACTATTTAAAAGTATTTTTCTTTTAATTTCTGTGTCTAATTCTTGAGACAGAGCAGTTTTTTCCTGCTTCTTTCTATCCTGGATGTTAGATAATTCAAAGACTTTTCTCTGGATTTTGTCCTTGCAGAGAGGTTGGGGCTTTTTTTCAGTGAGCTTTGAGTGATGGAAGGAAGCCTGGTTTAACACTTTAGCCAGAGCACAGGATGAAATATTTTAAAGCGACTTTTGCTTACCCTAGGGCCTGTGTGCCACTGCTGAGGAGGTGGAGCAGGATTTGGGACACTGAAAAGAATCTGTATTACTCTGCATAATGCAGAGCAAATTGTCGTGGGACTTCCTAGTCCTCAGCACACAAAGTTGGCCAAAGGCTCCTGCTCCTGCATTGCTTTTGACCTCCTGTCGTCCTTCCTTGTGTGAAACAATGCAACAGTCATGGGAGAAAACTTCTTCAGTTCCTGTGGATCTTCACAGCTTGCAAAAGGTTCAGCATTTGTGCGGCTTCTGCTAAAACAATTTCCTTGCAAAAATAATGTAATAGAAATTGAAAAAGTAGTCCCTTCATTTCAAGTGGCAGATCTCAGGCTGAGGTTAAAGCAGCTGAGCTGAGATTTTAATGAGAATTCTCCTGTTTTAGGAAATAAGTGAATGTGGGTTCTGATGATCTGAAAGATTAGGACTGAATCAGAAGGTGCAGAGGGGGAGAGGAGTGATATTCAAACTCGTGCCTGCAGTATTGCTGGGAGCCCAGGGTTCGAGCTTGCCTTTGGGCCAGACCCTGAGCAGCATTTCCTCAGCAATTCATGTCACACCAGCAACACTTCGCTTTTCCTCGAGTAGATGTTTTACAAGCCGAGTTCATGCCCTCGGGGAGAAATAACAAGCGTGTGTGATTAGGAAGGTGATTTGATAGGACTGAAAAAGGAAAATAGCTGAAGTTTTTAAATGGAGGCAAATATTTAGTGCTTGTGTCAGTTGTGCGCAGCATTTGATTTCCTTAGTGCATTAGTTCTCCTCCCTCCCTCTCTGCTTACCTCTCTCTGTCGCTTGCAGTTTGGTATGACATGGAAGAACCTGATAGAGGTTTGTGAAGTGGAGGCTTTTGCAGACCTTTAATTTGAAGTGTGGTGGTGTGATGGCCAGAAGAGTGTTGATAAAAAGCTGCCTCGTGCAGTCCCTCGAGCTTCAGTCCAGCCTGAGTTGTCTGTTTGTTTGGGAATGTGCCAAGGTTGAATTTGATTCTCCGGTTTTGAAATCTGCTTTCTATCTGCGGGGAAAACCTTGCATGTATTTTTTTTCAGGATACAAGATTTTCACCATGGGAGAACAGGGCTTATGGAATTATCTTCTTCGTGCCCTTTCACACCTCTCCCATGGTGACCAGCGGCAGAGGAAACCGCAGCAGATAATTGTGTCCATCGGGTGAAAAAGGGTCAGGTGATACCGTAGACCCTTGGCGAGGGATTGAGGAAAGGGCATCTGCCAGGATGGAAAGATCCTGGGAATTCACTGCCCATTCCCAGCTATGAACTCTGCCTGTCCTACCCCAGAATTGGTCTTTTTCTTTTTTTAAATTTTTTTTTTATTTATTACTGTCTTGTCCCCATCAGCCAATTCTTTTCTTTGTCTTCCAAGCAGCTTTAGATACATTGGGATTATTCCTTATTTATGTCAGAGTGCTCAGAGGTGCCAACAGAAAGCAAAACCATATTGTGCTGGTCATTTTTCTAACACGTGGCAAGAAATAGACCTCACCCCTATGATCTTACAGGGTAAGTCAGCTACGCAGACAAATGATGAGTGACAGGCCTTGTCCCATTTTACTGAGTGAGGAAACTTGCCTGAAGTCCCAAAGGAAGTTTGTACAGAAACTAGAAACTGAGGCCCTGTGTTACAAGTCCAGGTGCCGTAATCAAAAGTCTTTCCTTCATTTCCAAAACTTAATAAGAGATACTATTTTTCTCAAGAGAGGGGTTTGGGGGTTTTATTTCCTGATATAGAACCTAAATATTTTCTTTTTGCATTTCAATCTGCTAGTTTGAGGTAGACACACTGTCAAAAAACCAGTATCCCTTTTTGATTTGGCTTTCTGCTATTGGCTACACACACACCTGAGAGAGAACAGTGGCTGTCAGCTTTGCTCCTGCACACAGATAGAAGATCTAGTGGTGCATCAGGAAACTTCTGCAACACATATGGAAGACACTGTGTGTTGAAATTTGCCAATCAGACAGGCTTATAAAATATATTAAATCAAGCTATAATGCCTCAGTGTGGAGAGGAGAATACATGGGATGAGGGTATATAAGACATAACCTGGACCAAATGTGGAAGATACCATCTTTTTACAATTTAGGAAGTTCTGCTGTCTAACCTAAATCTTGATTATGGTGGGTATTATCCATTTTAATTTGTAGCTGCAGTGGCTGAATATTCCTTTCCATGGTTGCCAGCAGCATTAGAGCTGCAGCTGAGGGTCACCATCTCTCTCTGTTCTGTGTGGCTTGTAGCAAAAGTTTCTCCTTCACCTCCCACAAAAAGCCCTTGAAGACTAGACCACTGGTCATTCTGAGAGCAAGCCCCAAATTTGCTTTTAAAAACTTTCTGGAGTCTGTTTGAACCACAGTTTTCTGTGAGAATGTGGTTTCTGTGATTAAAAAAAAAATCACTTTTCCATAACAGAAATGGCAAGGGAAATATTTCCATGGATAATGTCATCTTGAAGAGACTGTTTAATGCCTGTAAGGCCTTTCTGACCAAACCCAGCTGCAAACCAGGAGGTGCAGAAAAGCTGATGTCCATGAGGGACCAGGATAGGGCAAGGTCTCCTGGGAGGGCTGTGCCCCATACACACCATGGAGGTTTTTAGCTTTGCAGCAAGAAAAAACTCATATCAAAGCATGCAAAACATTTTTCTGTCCTTGTTCCTACACTCCTATGGCTTGCCCCACATATAATGCTTATTTTTCTCCTGCACAGTATCTTGTGTGATGCTTTACCCAGTAGGACTCTCGTAGAGTGTGTGTAAATAGGGCTTTATATCCACTTTGGGTATATGACTGCACAGTCTTCAAGAAAGTGAAGAATGAAGGTCGTTTCCTCTGATTAGAACATATTCTAGAGTAATGCCTCTGTGATTCAAACCAACGGGAGTTTTTTAGGTATGCAGTGTACAGTAATTACACAAATTGGAATTTTGGCTAGAACAAACTCCTTTTTTGAAAAACTGCAATGAGATTTTTAACGATGATGGATGATCAGCACGCCGGTTTTATGTTTCGCCCAAGAGGGATGAATCATAGATGTAAGAGCTGGAAAAGAATTACAGAAAGAGGTCATCTAATCATCCCCAAGAAGACAGGATCATATTAATTTGTGATGGTTAAAGACACTTGAAGAACACTTCAGTTAGTAGTATCTTAGCTGTTCTGTTCACATGCTTCTTTCCTTGTGCTTTCAGGGTTTTTTTTCCAGTTCAGTGGCATTTCTGCAAAAGAGGAAAACTCAGCCTAAGGCTTTCTCATGACAGATGCTAAGCAGTGCTCAAATCACATAAGCCAGATTCTGCCCACAAGTTTTTGGTAACTGCCAACCAACAAAGAATTTCATAGTTTGAGCATTTTTCAAAGATAACAACCACTGGATCAGTCATTTGCAGTGTGCCAGGAAAATACTATGTTGGTTTTTACTAGTCACAAAGCTGGCATTTTCTCTGCAGGCTTTTTATGATGGTTTAATTTAAGTTTAGGAGGTAGCTCTTTCGTCTCTCTCCTTTAAAAAATGTGTACATATGGAAATAGCTAAAAGTAAAGCAAATGAGTAAAAAAATGACATCGTTTTGTAGGCAGGGGTAAGCAGCCTGATTTAAAGGAAGCTTTTTTGACAAGATCTTCTAAATATAGCCTTTCAGCTAGCTCCTCTGGAAAGTGATGGTAGCTTGGGCTTTTAACGTTTTACCTGAAAATAAATGTCTACAGAAAGCACCCCCATGATTTTAAGAAACATTTAGAAAGCCATCAACCCAACATCATCCTTCGTTTTCAGTGTTTCTGTAACTGTTTCCTTTTATACCGTTTGGATTAAGGACACTTAAATTGCACCAAGCTAGGGGCTGTGTTGACAATTTGCCAGGCTCTTGAGAGCCACATGCAATTTAAAAAATACGGAGAAAATTGCAGCTGGGGCTTACTTGGAACGTGGCAGGTTGTTTCACTGAACCATGCAGGAGTGTTTCTATGCCCACAGAGGGACACATATTTTGACAGAGCTCTGGTTGTGCCAGGCTGTCCTGGGTGTCCTAAAAAACACTCTTCCTGTGTCCTGTTTTGTAAGTGGGGATTTCTGAGTAATTTCTGAGCAGGAGACGTTGCATCATGGGATGGTGTTAGGAAAGTTGTCTGAACAGCTGCAGCTGGTGAACTTCATCCTCGGTAGAATGGGCAGCACCGTGTGCTGGGTGCTCATCCAGACCTCTGCTGGATTGCCTCTTGCTGAAGGTCCTGAAAAATACCTGCAGCGGCCTCAGAATACATGTAGCAGAAAGCAGCAGAGAATTTTTTCAAAAAAGTAAAGGTAGTTATGTAATTTACAGGTAGAGAGATAAGCTCGTCCTTGACTTTCCGGAAGGCCTGAGCCAAGACACAGTTAAATATATCAACAAGTCACTCGTTTGGGTTTCTGTGAAATACCTGAGATTACTTAATGTGTTTTTTAAAGCAGTAATCATTGGCGAGAAGGACAAATTATGTCATATGTTGTGCTGACAATTATGTTTGCTAACACAAGGTTTTTGTCCTATGCAGATAGGACTGAAGTATTTTGTCCCGGTAGCCAGAGAGAACTGTCTATGTCCCTTGCTAAAAGTGAAACCGTGGGCTGTGCTTATCACTCGTGGCCAGGCAGGTGCCAGGAAGGATGACTGATACCATTGCATCTTATGGTTAATTACCTAACAACAAGATAATAATAACAACTCAAAACCTGCAAACCAGACAGAAGACTTGTTTGCATAACCATGTCACCTTGTGCTTTGTGCTCCTGCTCTGTGTCTCGTGGCCTGAATGGAGTCTCTGGGCAATAGCTGGAGAGTAAATAATAAATAACAAAACCGGCTGTCATTGAAATTACTGTGATCCTACATTGTTAAAATTCACAGGATACCCCCCAAAAATTCACAAAATCATAAGGAAAATTGTTACTTCCACAGAATAATTCATATTCTTCTGTTTTCTAGGCCAATCCAGTAGACCTGACCAACAAAATGGAGGTGTCTTGTCCAATTTCTGAGACATTACAATGATTTAAATGTCTGTGTATCTCTCACATAGCAAGACCTTTTCATTGCCAGACTTGGAGCCAGCAATTTTTTTCTTTAAGGCTTTCCTCAGACACTTTGTGTGTTTGCAGTCAGGGATATTGCAAATATTGGGGCTCACCTCAGGCAATTGCCCCTGTTCTTCATCGAGGTCTGGAGTGAGTGGTTGTGCTTTCCTGGTTGTGCTTGCCTGTGAATCTGAAGCTGCGTTAACCAAGACCTTTGCATTTCCAGTGAAGAACAGAGGCAATGTGTCGTGTCTTGTGGTACGTGGTGGTCAGCGCAGGTGTGCCTGTGATCTCTCTTGACCTTCAGCTGCAACATCTAAAGGTTATGCAGGAAAGACTGGTCTCATCCCACAGAGCTCTGTGTGGCTGCCTCAAGAGTGGAGCCTTTCAGTTCCTGTGGGCACGAATTTGTCTGACTGTGGAACAGCAAAGCGAGGCCACCGCTGTCCGCTGCGAGATGCAGTAGCTGCCTTTACCATATATAAAGAAACTTGACCAGGAGCAGTGTTTGTGGCTTGATAGGGCTGAAGACAAGTTGGAGATTTCACTGAAAGCTGCAGGAGTGGGAGGCTGACTGCCCACATGGTTTCTTTGCCATCTAATAACAGTGATATCAGCCAAGGCTGTGGCCAGAGAGCCAAATGATTGTTACCTGGGCATCATTTTCTTTGTGTGAGTCTCTGCTGGGACTTTCTTGCAGAGAAAATGAAACTTCAGACCAACTGCTCAGCTAGAATAAATCAATTTTATTAGCAATAGCAGGATTTGGTCCATATGATAACTTTCTGTGCCTGTTTGAGCAAGGAAGGGTCTGGCAATAAAGCTAGGCAAGTATAGTATTTCTAGGTAGATGAGGCAGCAGTAAAGAGGCTGTGCTGAAGACAGGCTGGATTATGTTTGCTAAGTGGATGAAGCCTGTCAGGGCGATCACCCCTCCTTTTAGAACACTATCCCTGTGTACATCACTGTCCTGTCTCACAAATGCTTTTCAGATGTCTTTCAAACATGGACTTTTTCTAAAAGGAAGAAAGGTCAAGCGTTTCTAATATTGTGTCCACCCTTGCTATGTGGATCTCAGCGTGAAATTTGATTTTCCTGGGTCAGTGTCCCACACCTGGACTTTGACTCTCTATTTACAGTCCCTCCACTCATTTTGTCCTGCACTGTCCCCTTGAGTTTGCTAATTACTGATCAACAAACAGATGGACAAAAGAATCACAAGGCCTTGTTACCAGTTTGTACTCACCTTAATTAAATGCCCTCATCAGACACTCCCGGAGTCCTAATGAGGCAATCAGTGAGTGACAGAGTAAAGTGCTAATGCACTGTGCAGTAATTACAGACAGTGGGAGTATCTCTGAGATCCTCTGGGCTGCAAAGGAAATCCAGAAATGTTGTAGCTCCAGAAATGGAGCTGGGTCTGACATCCTCTGCTGGGGAAAAAGAAGATGCCTTCAGATTAACTATAAATGAAGAAGATTTGTGAAACATTGTCAAACTATGTACTGTGGTTTAGTGCAGAAACAAGCTCTGTCTTGTTTGCTAACTGGGTTTTTTTTTTCCTTTCTCCTTTTTGAGAAGAATCCCACTGTGTGCCAGGACAAAGTCTGATTTCACCAACCTTGTGGGAAAACAGAATGCATAGTTGAGCCTCTTTGATACAGCACCTATGAAAATACAGGACTAATGCACTGGCTCCCTTCCATGCCACCAGGATTTTTGCAGAGTAGCACAGGCAGAGATCTTGTTGATGGCATGAATAAGCTCCTTGCCATTCAGCACAACTTCTCAGAAGGCAGATTAACCAACCAGCGTCTGAACATGTTTTCAGCACAGGGAGAATGCACCAGGGGGACTGTAAACATTCACATTTGTTCCTCTTCAAAGAGATGGTTCTGCTCTCATTACTTCCCCTCTCTCCTCCACCCGGCCCCAGCCCTACCCCATTTAGACTCATGATTTACTGGGCTTCCTTGAACTCTGACCTGTGTCAATAGGACCATGATGTAAACATCTTCCTGTGGCTGCAGAGCTGTGACCTGGGGCAGCAGGTGGGGGATGAGGATGGGCTTGGGGGTGAGAGCCGTGTCATCTGTGCCACCCTATTTTTGGCCCTGCAGTTCCTTGCTCTCCAGGGCAGCAAGAGCCAAAGCCTATAGAAGTCAAGAGGAGCCTTTTTGTTGACTTGAATGATCTCTGGATCAGGACACATGTTTGCTGTGCAAACTGGAAGAGAGCCCTCATAAACCCCAGCGACTGAAAGAGGGACATTCCCCCCGGGGCACCCGGAGGTCCTGCTCGGTGGGTGATCTTTGGGAATGAAAGCAGATCCGCTGCTCCTTGTGTTGGACGTGACTCACAACAAAAGAGGAGCTGGCATTGTGAAAGCCAGGCAAGAAACTCTCTGGCCCCAGACACGTAGGCACAGCTCAGTACCTGACCCAGGAGAGAAGAATTCTTTGTGTTCTGTTGCTCTCATCAGTGAGGCTGCCAGGATCAGCCTTCTGTCCACAGGGGAGGACGCAACACTCTTCTCCTGGGAGAGGGAGTGGAAGGGGAATGGGTGCAGAGAGATGTTGTTTTTGTGCAGTTTGTGAAGGTTATTGGGAAGGAGTCAAGTGTCAGTCAGTGGTTGTGGCGTTTCTTCCAACCTGTGTTGTGGAAACGCCAGCAGTGCTTCTCACTTTTCCATAGTGTTTAGTTTGAAATTGGATTTCAGCCTCGCTGCAGGACCACTGTGACTGTCAATTAATATTTTATATTATTTATTTATGAAGATGAATATTACAGTTATTTTGGATGCTCTAGGTGCTTACTCTTCCACCTGGAAACTGGTTTCCTGCAGGATTGCATCTGTTCCTAATATGTTTGTATCTGCAACATGATTTTCTCCAAGAGCCATTCATGGAGCCAGTATTACAGACATGAAATGAGATCTCAGACTGAAAAACTTGGATAATGTGGTTGCTGTGGGACACTCAGATACTGTTATTTTTCCCTAAGAAGTCTCTCTGGTGAAAGCAAGAAAGTGGAAAATTGAATTTAGTTCTTTCTACTGACCTCAACTTCTGCTGAGCTGCTCTACAGAAAAAAAAAAAACCAACAAACTTAAAACTAGGTTTGCTTGGATTTCACTGAAACTTGAAATAATTGACCTTAATTTCTTGTCCTTACTAACTTCAGCCAGTTGGGGACCCGACAGAGGGGTTTTTGAGGCGCTATCACAACCTAAATGTTAATAAGCATTTCAGTGAACAGCCTTTGTCAAGAAACTGTGACATCAACTTTTTTGGAAAGTGCCATAATAATTCAAGATGGTTTTTAGAGTAAAGCGAGGACTTCATCAGAGTTCTATTTTGTCTCAGATGGTGGTGAAGGTTTAGGTCAGCACTCGTGTTCAGTGTTGACAGCTGGCGGAATTTGCTGCCCTACCCATACCAAAGCTGAGGCAGAGGGCTGAGTCCAAATGCATTTGTGTTTTTGTATCAGTAAGCTGATGGAGGATCTGCAGCTGAATTCAAGCAAACTAAAGTCCCAGGCTTTGGTTGAACAGTGCTGATGTGATTGCCATTTGATGAGCTGTCCCTCATCAGCTGAACTGTGGAAACTGAAACGACGTTCTCATAAAATCCTGGAATCACAGAATGGTTTGGCTTGGGTGGGACCTTAAGACTATCTCATTCCAACCCCCTGCCATGGACAGGGACACTTTCTGCTAGACCAGGTTGTTCCAAGCCCTGTCCAACCTGGCCTTGAGCACTTGAAGAGATGGGGCAGCCACAGCTTCTCTGGACAACCTGTTCCTATGCTTTACCACCCTCACAGTCATGTACATTTTTAATTTTCACTGGGACAGACTGAGTGATTATTTACTGTGACAAAGAGTGACAGCTCTGATGATAGTCTGCTGTGAAGAGCAGAGACATTTCAGCCAAGGGCATTAGTGAGACCTGTTCACCCTTCCTTGGTTAAAGCCTCCATCAGGTTTGGCAGTGTGGCAGAGAGGCAGGGGCTTGCACATGCTCCTGGGGAGAAGCAACTGTTTTGGACAAAGGATGCTGGAATCTCTGCTGACCTAGAGAGGAGACTGCAAATAGCATTATATTGGCATGCTCAGCATGTAATAATGATTCCTGGGAGTCCTACGTCTTGTTTGTTGGGTGGGGTTTCCCCCCCTCTTTCTGCATATCTCTGCAGTGTTTATGAACCACAGCTGTTGACAGGGAAAATATGCAGTTGCTCTGCAGCAGCAGGAAGGAAAAATAAATCATCCTTCCCCCGCCCCTTCTGTTACTATTGACTTACCAGTGACTGTGCTAAGGTTAAAATCACACAGAGCTGTGTGTGTAAATGACAAGGAATTTGCTCTGAACTGGACCGTGCTGCCACTCACGACAGATAAATTCTCTGTTTCTAGTTGCATTCCCCTTGCAGACAGCTCAGCTTTTTGTGGAATGGCCATGATGATTATTTCAGCAAAGTTGCTCATATTTTGTGCCAACACAGTGCTGGGACAGCTTTAATGGGAATTTCGCTACAAGAGGAACTGGGCATTGGAATGATCATCTGGAGCAGAGCTCCAGAGCGGTTAATTGTCCTCTGTGCAATTGAGGGGGAATTTGCTTCTCGAGATCTTTAATTTTGCTTTTTATGCCCGAGCACTCCCCCTGCCCCTCCTGGTTCTCCCAGCAGTGTAGCTGCCCACAGTCCCCAAACAATCTTGACAGATAGTAAAACTTGCCCCATAAGGCATGCATATTTTTGTGAGTAGATCAGATGTCACCAAGGGCACAATTTCAGTTTGTCATCTTCCTCTGGCGTACACTGTAGATGCTCCTTCTCATTAGTGGAGTTACATTCATTTACACTAGCTGACAGTGTAGCCCTGTGTTTTACATGACTTCTGGGATATATGTATTTTTCTTTTTTGACGTCTTCTGCCCTCAGGCTCCCATTCTGCCTGGCAAATGAATGTTTCAGAAAGACATCCAAAGCCAATTTCTGTATCCTGTGGTGAAAACAAGACTGACTGTATTCATTCCTGCTTGTCACTGTCTAAAATATGTCTTCCTGATTAAGTTAGTGGACAAGAGCTAGTCACACACTACAATATGATACAAAGAATATAAAGATGCATACTCTGCTCTCTGTGACCTTTCCTCCTTCATGATCAAATTTTTTAGGATTTTTTGTTGTTGTTATTGTTGAATACTTTCTGTCTTGAGAACTTTTCTTCCTTTGGCTGATCCTGCTGACTTCTGTGTGAACAGATCAGACATGAGCAAGGACAGAATTCCAGTCCATCTTGCACAGACAGCACATATTTCTGCTTTGCTGTAACTGTTTATATCACAGTAAGCACACAGAGGACACGTATAAAATCTGGATCCAGTGTAGTACACGTCATACAGCAAATTGGATTTCATTGGCCTACACTGTCTTTTATTTGCCTGCTAAGCCTTTAAAATCAAATAGCTTCACAGATTTCAAACCATCCAGTCTCCACTCTCCAGCTGGAAGATTGAAACTGGATTATGGGATAATCTCAAATGTCATCACAATTGCTACCTATGCTGCACCAGTTCCTTTTGTTTGAAAAATGGTGAACTATTAGGGCTTGGGGGCTTTTCTGTCCCTTTTTTAAAAATTTTTTTGAGAAGATAATGTTAAACATTGCTACTTGCAGAGGTTAATGTCAATAAAAAATGACAGGTTTAGGAATCCACAGAAGATTTGCTGGAAAGAACAGCTGACTTCTTTGGTCCCATATTACAGCTCTGCATCTATATATGTGTCCAGGAAAAGGTTGGAAAATTCTTTACTCAAAGTCATTAAGATGCTGCTGAATGGTGTTGCAAATGCTCCTTTGCCATTTGCTAACTTCCACCCTCAGCCACTGCTGTATAGCTTGCCTAGTTCACCAGGTCTGCAGAGACATCAATTTTATGTGTTGCTTATGTAGTATAATCTTTTTAGGAGGCTTAATTCACTTCTCAGCCTTCTTTGTGACTATTGGGATGTATTGAGTACTTATAATTTACAAGTGTTTTCTCCTACTCTCTTAATTGTTTTTGGCTTACCCATACTTTTTTTTTTTTTTTTCATTTTTCCCATTTAATTTTTGAGCCATGACATCGACTCTGGACCCAGATGCTGTCTCAGATATTATTGTGTATACAGACATATCACTTCTACGTAGGGCTCTCCATGTGTCCAGAAAGTGCATTAACTGTTTTTACCACGTATTTTGCCTGAGAATTCAAGTTGAGCTGGTCATCCTACAGTCTCTACTTTAGAGCTCTGAGTTTCACAGCCTGAAGCTTTGATCTCTTCCAGCCTCACATACATGTGCCCTGCATCACCCTGCTGAATGGTTACCTATTCACTGGATGATGCAGTTTATGCTCTGTCATCTCTCTCCTTAGGCTATACATTCTCCACAGTTTGCTTTTGCTTCTGTCTTTTCTGTGCTGCCACTGATGGTTTTTCCTTCCCCACACAGCAACAGGCTTATCCTGAACTGGAAATGGATTTTTAACTGCTGCTTTATTGATTTTGGCTTTATGAGTCTCTGGTGTTTCACTCCTTTAACTTGACTTTTTTGCAGGCTGTTTTTTTTAAAGACTAATGACATTCTTCGTCATTAATCTTCTCCGTGTTTTTCAGGGAACCTGTATTTATATATATGGGGGTATGTGTGTATATATGCATTATCCTAATGTTTCAGTATTACTTTCACACATCGTTTCAGCCAAAGCAGTTTTTTGCCACTAGGAAGGTCAGGCAGCATGGGGTGCCCAGGGAAATTATTGCAGTAATTCCTGGCAAGATTTTTTTTTCTTTAAACAAACAAAACCCCACACATGTTATTACTAGAAGTTTAAGGAGCAGTCATTGTCTTTGCTAGTGGCAGTGGATAATCTGCTCTTGGAAATTCCTTGGGCTGTCCCATCCTTAGCTCGTTGGACTGAGCTTGCTGTAGGTAAAAGTTTTAAGTCTCTCTTTGTCCTTCACGTGGTCTGGAAATGTTCTCTTGTCCTGCGTTACCCAGTGCCCTGTGGCATGGCTGTCACTGTCCCTCCACTCTTCCAGGCACAACTTTCTCCGTGGAGGACAGTAAATGTTCAATTCAGGAAATCCTATGGGGGGAGGTCTGCTGACAACTTCTGCTCGCCCACAAGTTATCCAGCACAACTCTTCTGCATCTTGCTGTTTCTGCTGCCTCATCAGCTGTAGAAATTGGGGTCTGAAATTAAATGTGAAAGCCACTTCAGGTTCTTCATTTGCAACCTGTGAGACCTTTGGTTTGCCTGTTCTGTGCTAGAAGCTATGATGCTGTAGCCTAGACCAGTCAAGCTGATGAGGTACATTTTTTTTGTTTTCTACAAGAATACAAATGTCAATGCTAATTCACCTCCTCAAGTCTGTGAAATGATTGACTAGTCTGCCTTCTCCTTTCCTTCCCTAGTCATGCTGTGGTGGTGAGTGTGCAGTTAGCTGCCCAGGACAAGAGAGCTCTCACAAGTCTCAAAAACATCATTCGTAGTGCACACAGTTCTTATTTTCTCTGAAGTTTAATGTGCATCAAAAATTCAGGTTTTTTGCATGTTACAAAGCCATGGAGATGGAGTTAACTTCCCCTGAAATTTGTTTTCTCATCTAAAGCAAAACATACATATGCTTTTAGCTTGAGTGCACCTGTGTAAGGCATCGGGGTTTTGATGCAGTGAAGGAAAAATAAGTGCCTGATCTTCTCTAATGAGGAAGCTGACCAAGGTGTGCCTGTGGTTTTATTCAGTGTGCTGAGCAAAAAAAGGATGAAAGGGACCATAAAAGAGGAGAGTTTTGCTGGAACCATGGTCCAGTTGTTAGGCCAATGGGGCATGCTACATTTTCCATTTCTCACATTGCCAGTAGGCACATGAGTAATCGTGTGGTAAGGGAAAGAAAAGAAGGGACCGAAAGGAGCGCGGAGGGCGAGTGTGTCAGGCTTTAATGAATGCCGTGCCCCAGCCCAGGTGCTCGCTTCCAGCAAAGCATCCGTATGTCGCTTATTATTTAGAGTCTCTAACACTTGCTCAAGGTGCCAGAAAATAAAAACAGATGCTGACACGCGGCGGGCACAAAGCGCGGCCGCGGCAGCGCAGATGGAGGTTGGATTTCACGCCGCGGCATTGGCGAACATGGCGCGAGGGGGATCGCTTTCACAGGACCTGGCCGGGCCGCGCTCCAAATGAGGCGTTCCGCATGGTTTCACATCAAACAATCGCTGCAGTGACGCGTTTGTTGTTTCCACTCGTGCGATAACGCGGCAATGTGCCGCTGCATTCATTGAGGGTTTATCGATCGAGCTGTTTTCCTAATGTGCTTTAAGCTGCGGAATTACAGACCCCGGATGGCGCACGGCAGCCATTCATCCTGATCAGTTACTGTCAAATAGTTTCCCCCCAAGCCCAGAAAATGTCTTGCCTGGAAGAGTAGGTGTGTGCCATGAGAATGAAGCCTGGCATAAAACATATCCCTTTTTCCCTGAGCCACAAAGATCTATTTGGTCGTGTGTCGGTAAAGTACAAGAAATCAATACGAGTCTTATTTTTTGTGTATTTTTCTAGTAAATTTGGCATTTGAGTCATGTTTAGTAAAGTTTTGCCAGGGGTACTAAGCCTGGCCAGCTTCTTTCATGATCCAAGGACAAGTTCTTTCTCTGGCAATGCAAGAAACTTCATGAAAGTAAAATTGACTTATGGCTTGGAGATGAAAGAAATATGCCACGAGAAACCAACAAAACTGTTACAAAACAAGGCAGTGGGAGTGTATTTTTTCTAGTATTTAATTATATTGGCAGAAAGGGAGCATCTAAGAGCCACAGCATAAAGTAGGACCCAGTGTATAATGAACAGAAAGATGATTGCTGCCTCAACCAACAAAGTTTACGAAACACATTTGGAAACTTCCCAGCAACATTTTCTGGTGGAAAAATGGAATTTCCAAAACATTATAGATACAATAATTGAGAAAATATCTGATTATCCTAAAAATATTGTGAAAATCCCAGCAAAATTTTATTTGAGTATGCAGGATTCAAAAGATATGTTATTTTACTGAATATGACTCAACTTACTACATTTGAGTCAGCTCAATAAGGTATTAAGTTGCTTCCACTAATGCAGCAAGAACCTTCAAATGTTAAAATTCTGCATTTTTCTGTACATTTCAGTTTGTTCAATTCTCAAATCTCTCTCAAGAGCTCTATGTTAGTTGCTCTTGCATTCTGTTAACCTACATCTTTGTAGGGTCACTATGCTATAGCCATACAGTTATTTATTCCAAGACATTTTGTATATTTCTTCTTGAAATTTTCCCATTTTCCTTGTTTAGTTCAATGAGTTTAAAGGTTTGCGTAGTGGTTGCATCAAATATATCACGCAAGTACTGATAAGAGGCTATGTAGCCTGAAGGAATGGCTTTGCTAGAATTCATGCCTAGTTCAGGGGAGGGAAAGGTCCCTAATTTCTCTGCTGCAGTGTATCCCCTTGATGTATTACTGTAAACTGGCCTTAATCCTGTTGGATCTGTGTGTTTTCACAACCTGAGATTGTTTAGATCCTGACTTCTGGCCTGGGCCAGTCTTTGAGTAGATCTGTAATGTACGGACAGGGCAATATAATATATCATATATGTTATGTATAGAAGGGCCATTCTAATTTTCTGAGTTTAAGTTGACTCTCTTTGGTGAAGTGGGAATAAAGTCTTTCAGACATGGAACAGATTTTTTTTTAGATAAATACCTGGAGATTTGAAAGATTCTGCAGCGTTAATAAGTGATAACACTGCTGTGATCAAACAGTTGTGGTTTTGTGTTTAAGCAACCCCTTTCTTTGTGATCTTGTGCTGTGGGTGTGGCACTGAAAAGAGGGATTTGACAGTAAAATCCATCTCCAAAGGGAGACCTGTCTTCTAAGGCAAGACTTGTAAGCAGAGCAAGTAGGGGCAGTGATTAGAATCTGCTCACACTGCTTTGATGGCAGAGAGGGGTAGTGTTACACCGGGGAAGCACTCATGAATTACTTGTGCAGCAGATGAGAGAAACCTCACCCTTTCTACCAGCAAAGAAGGCAAATATTTAATTTGTGTCTCCTGAGAAGTGATTCTTTTTCTACTATTATTGTGAAGCAACAAAGTTACTACATTTTCTTTTGATGCAGAAAGAACATTATAATTGGGGTTTTTGTTCAACAGATTCCTTTTGCCTTCATTACAAAGAGCAGTGGCTTTAAAGGGAACTTTGCCAGCTCTTTTATGGCCTTGAATTCTCTGCAGTGGATGAAGTGACCACGTTTCACACCTTCATCTGTGAACGGCAAGAGGTAGATCCAGCAGCCTTTTGCACCACAGCCTTGTCCCTTTTCTGGGGCTGGACTGTGCCCTTGGAGGCCATGGAAAAGGGAGCCCTCGATGTCACTGCCGGTGGGTCACATCGTCAGGCGTCTGCCTGTCTGCAGTAAAGATGACTCCTGTCCAAAGAGGAGAAGCCAAGCTAAGGCAAAAGTCCTGGAGTCACCAGCAAAGAGCATCTGCCAGGCCTGGCTGTAGCCGTGTGCTGGAAAAGCCTCGTCCGCGTGGGGAGTGGCACTCGTTCAGCAGATGACAGCCAGCGCTTGGCCAGGCCCCACCAGCCCTGACCTTTGTGGCAGGTGGGAGGGCAGGCCAGCGTTTACCTTGGCCAGTCTAGCCAGGGTTTATTCCTCATGGAAATGGAAATAAACTCTGAGTACTCCCTTCCCACAGCTCCCAGTGTGCATTGGTGGGGTATGCTGCATGGCAGGATCTGACCCACTGACCGTCTCCCATGGCTGCAGGTGGTGACAGGTCTTGCTGCTCGTGTCACCAATTGTACTGGAAAAATCCTTAGTGTGGGGTAGCCTGTGTGCATTATTTATTTCCCAGCAAAGACATGCTTGGTTGACAACCACACTGTGAAAATGCCAACTTTTGGAGCACCTGTACTGAGGGAAAATTGTGTCAAATGAAACCATTATATATAAACACACATACCGTTCTATCTATATACACCTTATATATGTGTATGTGTATATATATATATACACACACACACACACACATACACATATATATATGTACTATGTATTTTATATATACATGTATGTGTGTATATATATATGTATGTGTATATATATACGGTACTAAATAGTGCTAAACTAGGCAGATATTTCACCTCCTTGTTTTTGCCCTCCACAATGAAGACAACCCTTGCTGGGGTCTGGGCTTCCTTCATGAGTTCAGGGCAGCACTAATGGGAGAAGATTCTCTTTATCACACTTCAAAAAAATAATTTTGTGAAGATACTTTCTCATAAATTAAATAGGGTTATGCTGAGGCAAAGGTGCAATTCTGAAGTGTAGATATTATGTAGATATTATGTAGTAAACTCCAAGACTGTTTGGAGCTTTGCATTCTCAAGAGAGACTGGAAATCCTGCATTGCTCTGGTTGGAAGATGCTGGAATAGAAATAGGTGAACATGTGGTTGAACTGACAACTGTTACCCCAAATCTGAACTACTGTAAAATCCTTATTTTGATTCAACATTTGGCCCACCTGTTAGGGTTTTTTTTGCTCCAGGTTGAAATCTATATCAGTAAACCTTATATATATTCAACTGGCAGATTTTCCCCTTCACTCTTGAAAGACAAAGGTCATAAGGAACTTCTTTCTTGTGATCATAAGCCAGGTCCTGATCTTGTTTCCACAGCTAAATATCTGGAATAACATAATGTGTTTAATAGATTTGCTTCAGATCTTTGGCCATGTGAGTGATACCGTGAAGGACTCTCCCATCTCATCTAGAGCACATTGCACTGACCCACTGAGTCAAATTACAGGCTCATCGAGGAAAATGTGCTTTCAAAAATGCGTGTGCAAACACACACTGGTTCGGGAGGGTGGGTGCAGCATGTGGCTCGCTGCAGTTTATTGTCAGAGTGTTTCATTAATTAAAGCCAAGGGCAGAAGTTGATGCTTGGACATCACCCAGTAAAGAAACCGTATCCTCTGCAGAAGGCGCAGGGAGTCCTTGGGAGGGCTGCGGAGATAAATATATTCACATTTGCCCATCCTGATACAGTAGCTCTCATCTCCCAAGCTTTCATCTGGCTTTTGCTCTGTAAATACCTCTGGTCATACAAGGGAAAGGCTATACCCAGTAAAATGGGAAGCCAGTGCCTTTGCCCTCTTCAGTTCAGGCTTGTGTGTGTTGTCTGTCACCTTGTAGCTGGAGATACACTGATAAACTAGTAGCTGCTGGTAGTTATCAGGAATTTAATTGAGAAACATTTAACAGGAGGGTGACCTTGTGAATGAAATTGTGAATGAAATAGTTTCTTAGACACTTAGCACACACTGAACAGTGCTGCAGCGCTCTCTGTTCTCCCTTGCTGTGCTGCAGTCGCTGTTCCAAGCAGACAGCAGTATAGATGATCATGTCTCGAATGTTGTGCATCATTTTATCAACACTGGAGGAGAAAAGTATTGAATCCTTGTGGCCAGAAACAGGAGGGATAGATGGAGAGTTCAGCACACTGCACACCATGCTCTGTGAAAGGGCAGAGAAGGTCTACAAGACCTGTCGGAGCTGCTTCAGTCCTACCTGGTCAGAGTTGTAAGTGTCTTTACAAAAAAACCAACAAACCACAAGAAAGCAAACTGGTTTTAATTTTTCCTTCTAGAACAAGTGTAGACCACGATGGGTTTTTTAATTTCCAATCTTTTAAAACCCATTCAAAAACTGTTACTTTCATGAGTTTTTCGCTGGTCTCTGAAGCCTGACTCCCAGATAGCACATTTTGACTCAGATCTGCTGGTGCCAGCGCAGCTGCACTGATTCACAACAGTAACATGATCTAGTTACTTTTTCTAGTAACACGTTCACAAAACCTTTCTATCTGCTTTCTCCAACACTGGCAGGGCAGAGTACACACAGGCAGATTAAATCTTCATGAAGCCCAGACCCTTCCCATTTCAAGGATGCCTGCATTTCGATGACTGTTGCTACAGGTTTTTACTCTACCATCAAGTCCATAATCCCAAGCAAAGCTCTCCAGACAGGCAGTTATTAGCAATTTCTAATCTGCTGCATCACCATCTGCTGCTTTGCTCTTAGTTCATTGCTGCCCGAGTCTGGGGACGCAGCTATAATGTGCCCTTGCTGATACTTAACAAATGCTAAGAAGAATAGTTTACTGTTTTGCATTTTCCACTCTGTTTCTTCCCCTTCTTGGCTCTATTCTTTTGCCTTGTTTTCACATTATTGGGTAGGGTGTCTGGTTTCTAGTAGCATATTAGTAATGTAGGAAAAATGAACGTAATTGCAAAAATACCACACAAAAGACTCGTATGTTGCTTTCATTGCTTAATCTGCTTGCTGGGAATAATTGAACGGGATTCCTTTTGTTTTGTAGCTGCTTGATTTTCTGAGTAGAAGTCCCCTCCTCCCATGCTTGACCCTGCAAGTACTAATGGGCAGACAGGCTTGAGAGAAATAAGAACAGAATCCAGCCCGTTGAAACTGAGCCTGCTCCAGAGAGTCAGAAATGCGTGTTTGAAAGTACTGCTGCTTGTCATTTCTCATAGCCCATGTCCTTTGGAGACATTGGCAAAGATTCACCTGGACTGGGGTGCAAATTCAGCTGTAAGGTGGTGATGATAAGCTCTGTGCTACTGGAGCAACACAGATATCAGGGGGGCTCTGCTGCTGGAACGGGGAGACCCTCTCCTGAGAGAGCCATAATTCAATGTTGTTGTAGTGGGAAATACCCTTAGAAGAGACCTCTTCTGTCAAAAATGTGTTTCCCTGATTCTGTGTAGCTGTTACTAGTTCAGTTTAAAGCCTCATTCATCCAAATGTGTGTCATCACCCTTGTTTTAGATAAATGTGGCGGTTCAAGGTGGGCTCAAAGCCACAGAACTGCTTTGCACACAGTGGGTTTCAGCTTCTCTCTCCTCTGCAGTACACGGTGATGTGAAATCACCTTGCACAGCTCTGAAGGTGCTACTGGGCTGACTTGTACTGTCCTGGATTGCTTCTGCAAAATTTGGGTCTGTCCAGAGCACAGACAGTTGTAGGAGAGCAAAGCACGAGCAAGAGCCACAGGGAAGAATTCCTCTGTGTGTTCCCAGACAGGCTCTGGGCTGCTGGTGACATTCCCAAAGCTCTGGGTATCTACACAGGAGCCTGTCAGGAGACTGCAGTTACTGGGATGGTTTGTAACAGGGAAGGAAACACTGAATGTGTGCATGTGGTGTGGTCTCGTGTGCTAGGACTAGGAGTTGTTTTGCCATGTGCAGAGCAGTGGTGAGACAGAAATGTTGCACACATCAAGAGCCCATGCATTGAAAAGCACATTGACGTATCATGCGGATTATATGAAAAGTCAATAAAATGTTGACAAGATGAAGACAGGGCCTTGAAGGAAGAGGTTTAAAGACCTTCAGCTGTCAACCTTATCAGCAGGAAGATTGAGAGGTGACTTAATTGCAGTCTGCAGGTACATCATGGGCAGAAGATATAGGATATTAAACAGCTCTTTAATTTAGGAAAAGAAAGTCGTAAGCTTGTAGCAGAGCTAAAAGGTGAGTCTGGACAAAAGCAAGGTAGAATCTAGACCGGCAGTGGAGGTGAAAAGCCTCTGCGACAAACTGCTGAGGGAAAGGATGGGTTTTCCATCTTTTGATGTCTTCATCTTATTTCTGGAAGCTTTCCTGGAAAACACTTTTGCCAAATTCAGCAGCACTGACTAGATGGGAGTTCTTCAAACAGTCCCTACTTGTTTATAGCCTATACATCTTCCTGTCACAGAGAGTGTGAGACGGAGGACATAACTCTGGAGAGAGGCTTGGCAGACTTGGCACATTCCTGGGTCTAATACTGGTGTGCGGTGTGAACCTGCAGAGAGCAACCTTGAATGGTCATCTAAAAACACATCCAAGATAAAACATTCATACTATATTCGGAAAGTCAGGCACTAAGACAAATGGCATGGTTTCATTGTTGCTTAACAGAGGTGAGCACTGCAAACACTGTGTTATCCTGGAATAAAGATAATTATTTACGTACCAAAATAAAATTTAGATTGCTCAAGGATTTTATACACAATCAGACATCGTATCTTCCTGTTCTTGTATGGAACTGGCAATATTGGGGCTCATCCCACACATTGTGAAGTGATAAATTGTACGAGTCATGCCTACTGTTTCATTTGGGAAGGAAACCAATAACTGTTCCTTGCAGAAAGCTGTCCATACAAAACTCAGCAGAGGCTGTGGCAGCTTTATTGTGCAGCCATGTAACATTCCTACCAGGAATGTATGAGTGTGTGGAGAGAGGGCGGGCAGGCAGTAATTGTTTCACTGACAGAAAAGATATAGACAGATGCACAGAAGCATTCTGGAACAAAAATGGGGCTGCATCCACTGAAACAACAGATGCTGCCTTGTGAAAATATTTTTTCCATTATAGCTCCAATGTCATCTCCCACTTATCTCTCTCAGAAGTGCAGAAGGAGCTCATTTCAAGGGTACCTATTCTTGCCAGTGGCATTCCTCCTGCCTCGCAGCCTCAAAAAAGGGAATGGGTTTTTAACAGGCATCGTGGTGGGGGGACCATTTGTCTGCGATTAGGCCCGAGAAAGGAAAGAAACTTTTGTCCGAGTGAAAGGGAAGCTTGTAGTTCATTAAGCGGTGGAGGGATTAGCCATGTCGAGAGCTCTGTTCTCAAAAAGCGCTGGAGAGGGCCTGGGGAGGGGAGGGCTCCTTGTAAGAACTTTCTTCCTTTTCTCTTCTATTCTGCGGGTCTTTAATGGCTTCCCTGCGGTGGGGCACGGCGTAAGTAGGGGATCCTGGTCTTATTAGTGGGCTTTGGGTCCCCCACCTCCCTCCAGCCCAGCGTCTCTTTATCATTCTGCCAGTTCATTACAAGCCCCAGCCAAGGCTTCCCTGGCTTGGGACTAGGCTAAAGAGAGAGAAAGAAAAGGGATGGGGGCAGGGAAGAGGACACAAAGCAATTAATTTGGGAGCATTCAGGCCTGAGAATGTAGGCCACTCCAGAAGAATCAGTCCCCCCAAAGAAAAGAGAAAAAAACGAACCTTTAACAATGTTTTCTTTCAAGGTTTTGGCTACTGTTGCATCAAACCCTCCAGTGCTTTGATATTTTTCCACTTCTAATTTGCTCTCACCCAGGAGTTTCTCCATAGAAATGTTTCCTTTCGTTAGGAGCTTTCAGATTTCCCCTTGATTCCCAAACGCTCCTGCTTTGGAGGCAGAAAGGCTTTTGTTTTTTTGGTATCAATAGTCCCTTGGGGCCAAAATGTGAAATTTTTGTGCAGGTAAATTCCCTCTGTCCTTGCTGGGAACCTCGGATGAGTGTTGGCCACTATAACAGGCAAGTCCATGCTCCATGATTTGCCTCCTGCTGTTCCTATGGAAAATTCCTTTTGCAGTCAAAACAGTTCTTGTTCTTTCAGGTGGATATGATCAAATGCAGAATTGCTGCAGGTCTCACTGGCACAGAGAGCCATCCAGGGAGCCCACTTCGCTTCCCTTGCTTGGAAATTCTGGCATAAATTCATTGTTAAACTTAGATTCTGGAGTGGAAACCCCTCTTTCCAGGGGTCTGAGCTCACCAGTTATTCTTCATCTGGACTGAAAGCTCGTGAATAAGGATATTGCCATGGGACTGACGGCAAAACAGTTTTTCCAGAATCAACTCCAAGCACAGATGCTCTCAGAGCTATTTCCTCTGGAGCAGTGGGAGTTTTGGTGGGCCTGGAGGTCCGGTCTCACTGCCTCCCCACGCCAGCCGACATACAGAAAGGCATCTGAATCATTTAGCCTAATCAGAGAGCCACAAATGAGTAATATAAAAAAACCCCAAGTCTGAATTCCCAACTGTTTACTTTCACCTGTGCGTACCCACTTGTGATTTCCTGGCCAGTAAAGGCACACCGTTGTGCACACCTCTATGGATAAGGGGATTTGCAGCTGACCATTAGGCAGTTTAGACATTTTTCAAAAATATTTGGGGAGATGGAGGTGTGCTGAAGATGAGGGAGTCTGATTGAGAAGAGACCATGTTGCATCTCCTGTAAACCCAGCCATGTGTTTCTCTGGGCTTGCATTTCTGCCCTAACTGCATTCACAACATCACTGAAATACTCAGTGTGTGCTGCATTTCCACTCGAGGTGAGCCACAGCTGAAGCACTTGCATGACAGCTTGGCTAAAGAAATCTGGCCTGATTTGTTGCTGTGTTGGCCCCTAGTTTTGGGTTCTGGTGTGTTTGCTCCAGGCTGTTTGGGTTCCTCAAAAGGCACCTTCCCATTTTCTGGTGATCTTACACCGCATAAAACAGCGTTCACAAATCAGTGCAGGAGTGCTCTGTTACTAGGAGAAATCACAGTTCAAATATTTGTTGTAGAAAAGTCCCACGGTACCACTCTGCCATTTGACTGCAGGGAAATGTAAAGGTGTGTCTGAGCCAGGAGGGATGCAAGCACAGGGTGGGGAAGGGCATCCGCACTGTGTTGGCCTGGCTGAAATCTGTGGAGTGGGGTGATTCTGGGATGGTCGTGAGATCATCAGACTCCTGATGAGGCAGATGAGAGGAAGCCTGGAAAGGTCAGGACACTGGCATCCCATTCTGTATATATAATATATGTATAATATATATAATAATAAGCAGCTCTTGGGCATACCTGGGGGATGCAGAAAGACACAGTTCCCTTCAGAAGAGATGGAGACGAACTGATTTTGCTGCTACTTCACGCTGCCTTTCGTGCTCTGCCGCGGTGCTTCTGGGGTGTCCTGGCCCCCTTGGAGCACTCCTGGGGCTCTGCATCTTTGGGAAATGACCTTTTCCAGTGCTGCCAAGGGCAGCAAGGATGATTTGCTTTGCCGTGACCTGTGGTTAGAAATATGGGTGCCAAGTTCTTTGCTCAAGCATTTGTTTAGCAACTGGGGCGCCTGTTTCTGTCAGAGGGCAGGATTTAGGCATGTAAATTAAACGGATTATCAGGAATGCTATCTTCACTCATTTTCTTTATTTCCCTTTTTGCTTCCTTTTTGGCCAAGGTTAATTCAGAGCTCTCATGTGGTCCCGCTGGAATGACTGGAGAATGTTTCCCAATATTTTCCAAACTGTTTTCCAGCAAAGGCTGTTGGTACAAGGCACTATCAAGACCAGCACAAGGTTCATACTGGCAATCAGCAGCTCTGACTTCCAGTATCTTACCGCAGGGTGAACCATAAAACAGGGGGTGGTGGGTAAATTGAGAATAAAATTGTGGTGGGTAAGAGCTACAGGCAACATCTGCCTTTCCCATCAGTGGAAAGGCAGAGCAGTTACACTTTTTATTTTTAGCAACTTTATTTGCAAACGTGATATTCCACTGAATAAGAGGTGGTCAGTTAAATGGATGTTTTGGCAAGTCACTTTGCTCCTGGAGTCTAGCCTTGATGGAGTGAGGCTGAGCCCACATCCCATCCCGGGCTGTGTCGCCTGCACGGCTCTCAGACACGTGTTTTGATTCATAGCCTGCAGGGAGAAAAGTTGGGGTTTAATTATGGATGGAGCCAATCTGTCAGATAAAATGACAGCCCACTCGGGTTTTGCAGAACTCATCCTGCATTTTTTCAGTGATTACAACCCAAATATTCCCATTTCTCTCCTTCCCCCCCTCCCCCCGGCCCCATATGTGTATTCTTCAGTATTTCTGGGGTTTGGTCTGGTTCAAAAGCAAAAATGCTGAGCGGTAATAAAAATCAAGGTTAATGTACCATAATATTGAGTCAAGTGACTTGTAAAAATTCTTGATTTAGTTTCTCTTAGTTCACAGACACAAGGTTCAGAACTTTTTCCAGCAAGATTTGCTATTGCAACATGCTCTTATTATGACAGCTTTTATTTTTAGAAATGTTGAGAATCTCTTTGGAAACTATTTATAGGTTTGCTGCTCAAGTATGCTGGAGCTTTTTATTTTTGTTTAATTATTGCACACATAGTTTTGCCTTAATGTTGTTTTTATTTAATGATATGGAGTATATATATATTTTCTTTTTTAGCAAAACTCAAGCATACAAACCTTTCCTTTGCTGATGTATATATTGGAAAAGCTTTGGGCCAGAACTAAATGCTCCTCAAGTGAATTTAGACTCAGCTAAGGTATGATTTAACTGTGGTAGTTAATTGGGATAAATTTGCATGGTTAGACCCCCAGATTAAATTGTCAGATGCCCTGGGTGAATACTTAATTGCCAGGGTTTTATGCAAACCATAAAGAGGCAGTGAAAGTGTTGAAGCTGACTCCCTGCAGAGGAGGATGCTTTGCTCCATCCTTTTTCTGAACATCTGTCCCTATCCTTCTGTTCTTTTGGGTAAATCTTCCTCGTGCATCCCAGCTGCTGAAAAGGAAATCGGGGCAAATCACCTTATCTATTTTTTTATCACTTACTACCTAGAAAGTAGCTTCCATCATTATTTCAAATTATGCAATTACTTTCTTTCTCCTTCACTAAAATCTCAATGTTTACAAGGCTCATTGCCACACTTTAAAGGCCAGTTTAGGAAAATACCAGCATGCCTGTGATTTTCTGAGCACTCCACAGTGGAGAAATTGAATAGATTTGTGTCCAAGTCAGAATGACAGGGGCTGAAATGCATGGAAACATTTTAATCTAGTTTGTTAATGGTCTTTTCCTGCCTTGGAAATGTCCATTCTCTACTCAGGCAAAAGAAATTAAATGCAAAAAAAAAGTTATGAGTAACATCTAATCAAAAAGCCATCCCTGTTTTTATACCTTAGAGCAGAAATTAACCATGACAGCTGCTCCTGGAAAGTTATTTGTCCATGCTATTATGTAGAATTCTGAAAATTGCCATTTTTTCCTTGCAGACTGTTATCATGAACAGTTATATATTTTGCCTAAAGACTATTACTTCCATTGTTTTTGAACTTTACACCAGACATAGTCTATCACAAAAATAATCACTTGTCTTGTGACAAAACAAACCATTCCATTTCTTTCTTTTTTCCAAGGCATCTCATTATCAACTTTGGAAGGAAGTTGAATTTATAAAAAGATAATTCGTGTAAATAAGCTGGAAGAAATCTAATCAAAGTCCTTTGTCTTCTTTGGCAAGCACAGCTCCATTAAACTGTGATTCTCCTTTGAAGCTTCAATTACCTGACTTACCAGAGCTGGAGCGGGGGAGAAATGGCTAATATTTCTGAACAATGTGCATGTGTGTATGTGAAGGGGAGTTATTACCTTTTGGGGGCAAGGGGAAAAAAAAAAAAGTCTGAGCAAGTTTACAGATTGCATCTTTATGGTTTTGGCCAGCTGCTTGGAATCACGGGGTGAAATTTATCTCTGATGCGTCCCCACGGTAAGGAAGTGGAGGAGCAGGGCCAGTAAATGCTGTCTCTCCAAAAACTCGAGTGGAGCAGCACCAGAGGTGCCCATGCCCTGTTCCCTTCCTCACATGGAACTCACTCGCACCCATTTATGTCCATGTGCTTGTGGCCCCAAACGCTGTTTTTACCAAACGTGCATCAGAAATGCCTCGCATTGCTGCCAGGTGAGCACTCCGCGGGCTGTGCTGCACAGGGTTCTTTTTACCGAAAACATCAAATTCCCCTCACTGTTTTTTCAAGTGTGCACCCACGACCATCTGCAGTGTTGACAGATGCAATTAGAGCTGATCTCATGGGGAGCACATCCACCTAGCCGTGGTGGTGTGAAAGCCTATGTGTCTTATTAGAGTGAATCAGAATAACTGAGGAATCATGAGTATTTGAGTAAAGTCTCCCTGCTGGGCTCTGTGCTGCTGCAGCTAAATTTCTGCTGCCTGGAAAGCTTTCTCTGCACTCATCCAGGCTCCAGAAGTTGCCACAGAGAGGCATAGGACTTGCAAGGCAGTAAGGTCTACTTGCCTTCTGACAGAATCACTTTTTTATTCTTCAGTCTAGAATTCAGCTGATGCACCAGTGAGCCTTACACATGCAGTTTGCCACGGATTTCTTGCGAATTATTTTAATACTTCTAACCTCCCTCCCCCACCCCCATCATTCTAGGTTGTATAAATAACCAAAAAAAAAAGAGGGCAAAAAACATGGATTTTCTGTTCTTTGTTGGAATGCTGCTCTGGTGTAACTGAGAGGAGAACTTGACCTGCTGTATCCGTTTTTGCAGAGTTCAAACTGTAATTCCAGGCCAGATTCTAATCTGTGCTTCTTGCTCATATTTCACTGAAGCTCTCAAAAAATACACATGCTGTGGACTGCAGCGCAGCATTGCAGGCACTGAGCGACTGTTATCTGGCCTGAAGTATCTTCTGGAAATAAATTAAAAAAAAAAAAAGATAGTGATCAAATTGCTGAAGTGAACAACTGATGGGTGTTTTAAGTCTTTAATTTGTTTTCATTTGCTTGGAAAAGCAGACCACGTTTGCCTTCAGAGCAAAAGGCAGTTATTGATAGCGCTACTTAAGTGAGCAAAATGAAATGCTTGCAATGACAATTATCAAAGGTTAGGTCCCTAGAGATAAAAAGCTTTTGTGTCCATGTGCACTCCAAACCACATCTTTCTGTGGGCCTACATAAAGCATACAACAATGTGCTTCCCTTCTGAACTTTTTTGGGACATGGCATGGAAAGACTGTAGCAGTCTTCATGAAGTCAAATCCCAGATGGGTATTGGTTTCAAAGGGAACGATGACTAGCCAGTATGTTAAATATTTTAATTCAGTAAAGCCTCCTGTTCTCCTTGATGTTTGCTAAAGTTACGTTCAGCAGCTGTAGAGGAGAATGTGCACAAGAAACCGAAGGAGAATGCAGCGTCCTCTCCTCTTGCCTAACCAATAAATTTTAGCTCTGAGTAGGCAGGCACAAGCCCTCCTCACCTTGGCCTGTGGGGTGGGGAGATGAGCAGAGAGGGCTTTAGAGGGAAGCGGAGCCGCGAGCAGCTGGACCAGGTGCCACTGGTGCTCTGCAATGTCACTTTAAAGGCTATTAACATAGTGAAGGCTTTTGAAGGCTACTGAGCTGTTTGTAGCATAATCCTTTCGCTTTTCTGCCGCAGCACTCCCTGCGTGTTGTGCTAATAGACGCTCGTGCAGAGGAAGCCCACCCTGTGCAGAGCTCCGGAGAGGAAAACTGCAGGAGGTGCTTTGTCTGCACCCAGGGGAAGATAATTGCTGGTGGTGCTGTAAGTCTGATGATACAGGCAGGCAGGTCTGATCTGCCCCATTTCTTAGATAGATTTGAATTTTCCCAGACTCCAGAGTTGTCTGGATCTGGGCAGAACTTCTTGAAAGGTTAGAAATTATTATAACAGAGGTGAGGAGTTTAGGGGGTGGAAGGTTTGTCTCGAATGTCTTCACCTTGCCAGTGCTTTCTGCAGTAATAGAGAATAATCCTTTCTGCAGTATTAGAAAGTTATTTGCCAACAACTTTCGGGGGAAAGGGCTGCTTTTGCAGGCAACCAATACAACAGCCTTTCTTCCCAGAGAAACTGCACTGGCTTTTGGTTTCTTTTGCTTTCTTCTGCTATTTTTTGGCTTTTGTAGAATTTGTCTACTCTTACCTTGCTTGAACTGTGAATCAGAACCTTTAGACCTGCTAGATTATCGCAGAGGATTTAAAGCAAGTCTTTGTGTAGCTGATTTCTCACTGATGCCCCACTTCTCTCTGAGCATTCACTGGGCTCTGAGCTTGGCTAGACTGGAATGAAGGAGGCAGGTACTGACTTCTCATGCTGAGTATTATATGTATTTATACAACAGTTGAGGCATAGGAATAAACCTGTATTCTGTCCTGCTGTTCATGGGCCTGACTTTGCTGCTGAAAACAGTGTGACTTTACAGGTGTCTCTGCTTTCATGTTCTGTAGGTTATGAGGCATTAACTGGTTTTCCAAGAGCATCCTTCCTTTTCACTGGGCAAAGCTGTGGTGTCACAATGCGCCACACTGCAGATGGTTAAATCAGTTCCTTCTTAATGACAGTTCTAGTATTTGATCAGCTTGTTCCTTTTCATTTTAATTGATTGCCAGTTACGCTTTCCTTGCTCAGAAGCAGTAATGTATGACATAAAAGCCAGCTCTCCCCACCCTCTCTGGCTACACTTGTCAACTGTGTTCACTCATAGCTGCTGCCATTTTAATAACCAGTTCCTGCTCTTAGATCTTGAGAATGTATGATTAAAAAATCCAGCACCTGAGACCCGCAGTGAAATGCAGTGATTTTGCCAGAAAAGGCAACCCTTCTTCGACTTACCTTCCACCTTGTGGAAATGGCATAGGTGGGAGGTGTTACCCTGAGTGTCCAGTCTCTCTCCTCACGTGGAGTGTGTCTAATTAGTTAAATTCTCACTAATGGATGCTTGCTCAGTTCCAGTCTAACAGCATTTCATCTGATCCCAGTGGAGCCTTGCCTCTTTGTCTCTGTTGCTGGATCATCACCCTTTTATCAGGTGAATTGGCCGTGCTGGAGTGGCCTCACACTGTCCACCATTCCTACAGGATATTTGTTGCTGAATGCAAAGCACTTGTCACTTCTCCTGCTCTGGAAGGCGGGAAGGGTTGGATAGATTCCTGATAAATACACATTTTGGCCATGGCAAGGATGTTTTAAGAAATCACAAGCACAGAGACGCACTAGGGCAGGTGGTGTTTATCTTATGTGGGGTAGTCGCTTTCCCGGTGGCACATGTGAAGGTGCTCTTGTGGATGATGCTGGAAGCTTTTCCTTTGGCTAGATGACAGAAGCACAAACCTGGGTCTGCTTATCCACTGTGTGCAGACAAGCCATAACATATTTAGGAAAACTAGATTCCTTTTAAAGCAATGTTCCTGAAATACTGGCACAAATTGCCTATGGATCAATTGACTGGATATACAGATCAGGATTTATCATAAAGCCTACTGCTTTCTAAGCTCAAAAAACCCCACAAAACCCAAGGTGTAGATCAAATCAGGTATCAAAGAACTCACATAAATAACCTGCACAACATATGTTGTCCTAAGGCAACATGTCAGTGAGCAGATGGGTTTGCATCTTTCAGTGCTGCTGTTTACACTGCAGCTGCTCACGAGGTGTTTCACCTTCCCATCCAGCAATACCCCTGTGCCACAAAGGTCTGATTTAGATTTGGTTTCAGGCAACAACTTTGAAGGGTGAAGGTGGTAATTTTATCCAGGCTTTTTTCCTGGGTAATTTGTATAGTTCCTTTTCCTGGGACCTTTTACAACTTGTGCTTTCCATGGCTTTTTTTTTTTTTCCCTTTTTGGTGGCATTGCTTCAGTCATGATATAATCCCTTAATATATGATGGAGAACAGTTCAGCCCTTCAGGGAGATGCCACTGGAGACCACTTTCCGGCTATTGGGTCTTTCAGTGTTGTTCACATCCATCCTTAAACATTAATATTCTTCATCCATTCTACTTTGAAGCCAATGAAACATTTTAATTGGCTTTAGTGTCCTTTGATCAGGCCTGTGATAGTTGTATAATGTTGCTGTCAGGCTGTACAGGTTGTTAAAAGGAGTTTGTATTTAGCCTTTCCTCTGAAGGAGTGCTAATGTTGCTCTTATTTCTGGCTCCTTGTAGAAGGGTGCTGCTGCACAAATGGTTGTGAGCAGTTGTGCTGTCCTTACCCAAAGAATCTGTAATTTTGGCAACAGCAGAAAAGGCAGAATTAATACTACTATGAGTAAAAATTTGAGGTAGTAAGAGGAGTAAATATTGTCCTTGTTTTCCCTCGGAGGCACTGGGGAGAGCTGAGAAGCAATCAGCTCTCTGTGCCTTATACCTGAGCCTTGTCCTGCACCAGTTGCTCCTGAACAGACCAGCAAATCCCATTTCAGACCAGTGGAAACACTGAACGTAGCAGAAGGCAGAGTCTGGCCTTTCATACAGGAATCAATTTGCCCAACGCTGTGGAGCAACCACAGAGAAACTGTTCCACAGTACAAAACCCACATTGTGTGTGAGATTAGGACAGGAAATATGGGATTGCAAGCTGAAACTGCATGGTAAATTTAAGTGAGTTATACACACTAAAACAACACACTTCTCTCTCTGCATCCCTGCCTGGACCAGAGAGGCTCACAATTTGGCTCTGTTTGCCCTCGTGTTACTCCCAGTTGGTGGGAACCCCTTGCTCCCAGGTTCACAGATGAGGTCTGGGCCATCGGCAGGGAAGGTCAGCTCTGCAGTGGTGGAGGAGAGCCCCGAGCCTGGCTGGTGCTGTGCTGTCTGCTCCACATTTCCCCTGTGGAGGCGGGGAAGGGGCTTTGGTAGCTTTGGGATAACAGCTCCTGAAGGCCTCTTTGAGATGTGCCCTGAACAACAATCTGTGGTGGGTTTACCTATGGAGATGGGTATGTGTTCCCTAGCTTTACTGTCCCCAAAATAGCTATTTAACTTTTTTTTTTTACAATTAGTAGCCAAAAACGCTTTTTCACTTTTTTTCTCTTTTTCAAAAATGCTAATGGGAAAAGAAAAATCGGCTTTCAGAGGTATTTTTTTCCTTTTGGTAAGATTAACCCATTGTTTGTAAGGCAGAAAACAGAATTTTTTTCCACTGAGCAAGCAAAACCACAATTGCTGTAATGAATATTGAGTAATTAACCCTTCTCATCTGGAGGAGATAACACATAAGACTCACTGCACTGCTTTCCCTGTGGAATAAAGTAGCAGTGGTATTAATCCAAGCCAAACATTGAAGTTTTACAATTGGTTGTATTATTATTGCAGTTGTAGCATTTTTGCAGCCAGAGCAGAGGGCTTCTGAAATTAAGGTGATATTTAATCTTCTTAAGACTGCTGGGCACCAACTAACTGCTCATACTATGGAAAGGAGACAGCTGCTTTGTGCTCTGCTTTATACAGAATTAATGCCACACCTCAGTTTCTGGGAATTTTCCAATGCAGTTTTCATTTGGAATAGCTGGTCACTTGAGTAACGTGTAGCTTAGAAATAAAATAGAAGCAATTTTCTGCTTAATTAGAAACATAATCCTAAATTCTGCCAGCTTCAGCCTGGCAGTTCAACAGAAAGGTTTCAATGTGGGATTGAATGTCATGTTTTGAAGCCTGTACTGTACTGACAGTGTGGTTTCATTGCCTTTTCCTTGGGAAGGGGCAGCGTGGTGCAGGCTCTGTGGAGAGCCATCCCAACTGTAGGTCAGGGCATTTGTCCTTGGCCAGGGAATCCTTAAGGATCAGTGAATTTTGCGTGGGCAAATTTGAATGGGGGCAGTGGAAATTTGCCCTCTGAGCTGAACTGACTGGGTTGTGCAGCTCTCACGGTTACCAGAAGGCCTTGTGGAAGAGACTTCTCACTGTGTGAAATCCTGACAAATTATGGTTCCACCAGCCAGAAGTCAAATGAAGGAAGATTCATGCTGAGGCTGAGATAGTTTTCCAGCAGTATAATTTTTGAGTCCTCAAAGAGCAAGGCCAGCACAGTCAAACATTGGTTTTCTGCTGTGTTTTCTCGAAGGGAGCTTGCCAAATCCCCAATTTGCAGTGGGACTCCAGTGCAGCACGTGGGAGTCAGCTGGGGCTGTGCCAAGACAGGTTTGAGGGCAGAAAGGCAGAGGGTCCCTGGCCCTCAAATGGCTCAAACGGCAGATCTTACTCCAGGAGTTTACTAAAAACCAGTGACTAATCTCTGCCCAGATGGAGGTGGCTGGGGAGTACACAGGGATGTGCAGTCAGACTTCCTTGCCACAGGATGGTGATTGTTCACTGAGATATTGGGCGGTTTGTTACATGTCACACTGATACGGAAAATCCTGATTGCCTTGACCTTCTGGGGATCCAGTGGCTTCCACAGGGACATGCCTGTTTTTCCCTATAGAAACCCCATCCACAGATGTGATCCAAAACCCTGTGCTCTTCCTACATTCTGAGTATACCTTTTTTTTTTATCAGAAGTAGATCTGTTTTGTATTTTTGAGATTTTCAGAGTTACTAGACTTCCTACGTCATATTACTTAGCACAAGGACTTTTTTTTTCCAGCTTGTGGATCCCCAGCATGTCCAGGCAGACAAAACTATATCAAATCATTGCAAAAGCATGGCTGTTTGACCTGTCCTCAGTTATCTTCCCTGTGCCTTTGGAAGCACTCATGGATACACAGACCTGCACCACATCGCGGGCTACATCCCATTGCTTCCTCTCACGGAAATTCTCTTTCTATTAAAAATACTCCTCTCCGTGGTTGCTCCTTCTCCCTTTCAGCGACAACCTTCTGTGGAGCAGCCCCTCTCTGGCGTTCCTCCCATCCCACTGCCATGAGGCTGCCTTTATTCCTGGTCGGATTACCGAAGCCTTCCCTCCTCGCCGTGGCATCCCGGCGTCCCAGCGCAGGGTTTACCCCAGGCTTCCCATTGCGTAGGCTCTGTACCGCTGCCAGGCGATCCTCGCGCTATATGCTGCGGGTGATTCTCTCAGCCTCTGGAATGAATTATTTTATTGCTGCCAGCTTGTCAGAGAAATCAGCTTGAAAGCTGAGCCGGAGCGCGGTCCTGGGAGCGACCGGCTCGCGGTGGACACGAGTCACCATCGAGCAGAAAAAATCGGGGGATGCATCGGCTGGGTAATACACACACTGTTTTATAGCAGAATTTCAAAGAATTAATTGGGCTCTCGCACAGGTCTTACATGTGAAGCTCATAAATATACAAATCGTGGTATTATAATTAAGCATTGTTGTTTCCCCGGTTTTGGGGTTTAAGGGTGTAGTTTTGAGTTTAACTGCCATCCTTGTGAAGATTTGACGCGGTCTGGGATGTTTTTCTCTTCCCATTTACCTCGCAGGGAATTTGCATTCCCGCTCTGGGCCTGCGCTTGGGTGTGCGTGCTGCCACTGAAAAGGCTGTGAGCCATAAATAAAAGAACAATATGACCACAAGCACCCCCTGCAGAGGAAGAAGAAAGACATGAGTAAAATAATATGCCAGAGAAAATCGTAGGCCTGATAATTTATCCCCCCGTAATTATTTCTGGGCCAGAATGAGGTATTTCAGATAGTAAGAAAACACCTCCTTTTTTTTTCCCCCTAGTGATTTCAAAACCATTGGCCTATTACAATTTGATTCAAGTTTTAGTTTACTCTTTGTCAAGAAAAAAATCACAAAAGGTCACTCACCAGCACCACAGAACCCACTGCATATGTTTCTGAAGCAGAAAGACTATTTTTTTGTGCATTTCTGATACTTTCAGCCATTCAGACTCCTATGTCTTGAAAGAAAACACATCTCAGGTGTCACGTTAATCTGGTTGGTATGAGATTATGGCTTGCAAATTGCTGATTTTGGATATGGATGCCTGGCCCATGTAAAAGACTTCAGCAAAAATAGTAATAATAGACTTACAGTGGCGCAGCCTTTCAGAAGACGAGACAAAAAGCTGTGCTTGTTAAAACAAAAGATACCCCAGAAGCAGGAAATTTAATATTATTAATGAAAACAGAAGGAATTATTAGGAATGTTTTCACACGATAGAGTTCCTCGCTCGGGATGTATTACCGTGGGGACTGCACCGAGGGCTCTTGCTGGATCTTTTTTTCCCCGAGTGTGTCTGCAGCACTGTGAACATTCCTCTGCTATAGCCTGTGATGTATTTGTAACATTTGCATGTAATCTGCCAGGCAGGGCCTCTGCTCTAGAGCGTGGGAGTTTCGGGCCCGTGGGATTTGTGAGGCTGCAGATGCAGAAGTGGAAGTCAGTCAGATTTGTGGCATCGACAGGGGTTTCCCCGGTGCTGGAAGGAGGGAAGAGTAAGCCCTGAGCGAGCTGCAGTCTGGCTGTGCACAGGCTATTCCCACAAGGTTTGTTTTCAGATGTCTGGATGTGTTTTGGCATTGGAGTTCTCCTTTTCTGCCGATCCTCCACGATTTTTCAAGGTTCACCCATAAGTCATAATTACCCAGGGGAATAACAGCACATGGATGCAATGAAATGCATTCATAAAAGTGCTTGTTTTTGCACTGACAGGGCTCTAGCTGCTTGTTATCTCTGAGCGTGATTTAGAGGGACATAAATGCAGCATCTCAGCCTCACACATTCATAACCCCTTCCATCAAAAAATCTCGAAGCATTTTACACACAGATGTAACCAGATAATATGTCCTGTTGTGTGGCGTCTCCAACATCAGTCATCATCATTCTAAACCATATGCCAGAGTCTAGAGTATTCCCTGAAGTATTTTACATGGGAGGAATCATGTAAATAGAATATCTGGCAATCTATGAATGGCTCACAGGATTTCAATCAACTGCACAGTTTTAAAATTGGCATTTAAATCCCTCTCACATCTGTTGTTTAAAATAGCCAACAGCGTGTGGAATACATTCAGTATGAAATATTCATATGAGTATGTTAATAATAATATGCATTATCACAGTAAAAAATTAGGTGTGTAAACTGCAGTGCTTGTTGGAGTAAATATTTAGAGATCTTAGAGAAAGCACTGTTTACTAGTCAAAAAACAAATATTTTCCCTCCACAGATAATACTGAGATGTGCTCTGTTTTTTGAATACAGGACTTAAACGTTCCCAGTTGCCCTCTTGGTGCAGATCGTGGCTTCCAGTGCTCTCCCAGAGTAGTCCATATAGGGTAGCTTGCATAGGAAGCTAATAAACTGCACCTGCTTTGGCCTCTAAATATCAGAGGGTGAAATACCTCTTGGAAAAAGTTTTTTATGGATCATCTGGGCAAGGTTCTAGGTGGCATCTAACTCTCGTTAGGTGTTAGCTAGCTCTGGTTCATTGACAAGCATGGAATTCCAGTTGCAGCCCTGGTCTGTCTCCTTAATGCATTTTAATATTTGCAAACCAATATTGCTTATGAAGACTCCTTCATCTCAGTGAAGCCTTTAAATGAGGTTCAAGGTGTGAAGTGCATTAAGGTGGGGCATGTTGTGTCTCTGACTACAGAGGATTGTGAGTGTTGGGAAGAGCTGTACCCTGTCGTGGCTTGTAGCAAAACCAACACAACCCTCACTCTCAAAAAAATGCAGTAACTTTGCTACTGAGCACTCAAAATCTGTTGAATTCTACCTAAAATAATCTTGAGTTTCATATGTTTTTAGATGACCTTTAAAGGCTCCTTTCAACCCAGGCTATCCTATGATTTTATGAGTCTTTGTTTTCTTAGGCAGTTTCTGTCTCTGGTCCTTTCTGATCCTAAGGTGGTGGTTGTTCTTATAAGCTGCTGGTCATGTGCTAGAACAGGCATTTAAAAAAACGCAAAAACACACAGAGGAATTTAATTCCATCCCACAGGAATTGCTATACTGCGCTAGTCATTGTTGTGAAGCATGTTTGAGAAATTTCTAATGACAGCATTGGGATTATATAGTTAATTGTGGAGCAACCATTTTTACAATTTGTGTTTTACCCCACATGGAAAGCTATAATTTACTCCATGTAATTAGGTTAGGTTTAATTTTGGCAAGACACAGGCCAGCATTATCCTGTGTAATATACTGTAATCCTCACGTTAGGTAGGGTGCCAAGTATTCAGTTTGTTTTCGGACCCAACAAAATTGCCACTTGTCCAGGGTTGTTCTTGGACAGAATTGTGAAAGTGGTAACATTTTGCTACTTAAACCAGCTTATTATTAGTCTGACAATGACCTAGAGTTATATGTATCATTCATTGAACATTATGCAGAAGGTAAATGGCACTTCATTAATAAAATTATGTATTTAACAGTATATGGGGCAATGTTGCAAATTTTGATATCGTCAGGCACCAAGGCTACTTTCTGTCTTTGATAACCCCAAAATATCAATTTCTTTATTTTATTGTCGTGCTGTAAGGTATAGTGGTCAGAGAGATTACAGCACTGCCATATTTCTGTTACACCACTGCATATCAGTTTCTTCCTAAAAGATAAATCTGAGTTTAAAAAGCTAAAAAACATTTTTTCTCTCTACCCTTTCAAGTGCCTTTTCTTTATTTTCTGACTTAGTGGTTTTTCTGTCCTTTAGAAGGTATTTATTGAAAGAGATTTGAGTATAAAGTCATGGGTTGGTGTCTGATGAGGGGCTGAATACTGCCAATGGCATATTAAAATTCATGTTTATTATATATATGGACTGTTTTCTGAAATAGTTCTCTTCTGAAATCTGAGAGGAAAGATTCCCTAACGACATCTTGTGCCTCACTGAGTATAATGAACATGTTAGACACTTTGAGTGTTACATGCTCTGCAATGTCCAGTTAAAAGCTATCATCCTCCCTTAATTTCTTAGCACTTTTACGTGTTATAGGTGCTGTTATTTCTTGAAATCAAAGTTAAACAATAATAGGTAAATGACCTGTCTTGGGGAGGTGTGATTTTTCACCTCAAGCAAATGTACTTTTCCCATTAAAGATGTTGAGAAGCAGTCCTCTCTGAGAGTTTGCTTCATTTGGTAAATGTCATAGGATGTTTTGTTTTCTTCCATAGGAGATATTTTTACTTTTCTTCCAGAAGACTATGAAATATGTAAGCCCATAAAGAATGCTTCAATAGTTTTCATACTGGTGTGGAAGAAACAGCTGGATCCACATTCCTGGCTGTAAAGCCCTGTATTGTAACTCCCAGTTCATCATGATGGATTGGATAATTCCACACTAAGGAATTATCTCAGTGTTTGGAAGGGACAGGACTGTACAATTGATTATTTTTGTTTGATTATAAATGCCATCCAAAAATAATTCCTGTGCTCAGTCACTGACATGTGTGACCTCTCTTTCCTTCCAGCCCCTCTGGAAATCTCATGCTGGCCTATTTTGGCCATGTGAATTTTCAGGGAGAAAGAACATATATCAAGGATGTTCGTACTCATTTTGGTGAGGGAAATAATAAACATCGATCAGTGTTAATAGGGAGGGGAGTGATAGAGGTACAATTTTATGGGGGACAGCAGCTGTGTAGTGGTTAAAATAGAAGGCTGGGAGCCAGGTCTTATCAGTTTATCCTCGGCTCTGCTGTAATCTTCTTCTTATCATTAACCTTGCATTAGTCCTTTCAGTGGCATGCCTCCCTCCCCAACCCTAAGCAATTTAGGATTGTTGAAGATGGAATTTTGGCCTGTATTTTTGGGTGGAGTGTTCATACCACCTCGCTTTTGGCACCCACTGTGTGTAACCATCATCTCTTCTGCAGTCAGGGAGGAGAAGTAGATGTCACCCTGATATTCTTTTCGTTCTCACTTTGGACTTGGGCACCAGAGTTAGATTTCTAAAGTAAGGACTATATAAACTTATTTGTAGATAACATTTAAAATCACAGAATTCTTCTCAGTGCTTATAAACTTTCTGTAAGTAACTAGTGATTTATTATTATAAATAAAAATTGCAGTGAAAAGGTTATAATTCAGAAAGGCTGCTTGGTGTTATAAATGAAGCTTTGCTTCTCAACTCTATAAAAGTGCAACACCCCCATTTTTCCCCCACTAGGCCAAAATGGGTGGATGCTAGAAATATGTTTTTCAAGGAACCTTAATATGTGTGACATCCACTCTGTGTCTGCACTGGAGTCAGTAAACTCTTTAAACAGGGTATATCTTCCGTGCTATCTGTGAACAACCTCTAATGCGCTGGGACCCTGTCTCTAAGAAAGCCTTGATGCTATCAGAGTAACATTAAAAAATATGGGGAAATATTACCAATTTGTTCTGGGTCTGGAACAGCTGGCTGGTAATTGCTGTCTTTTGGGGTCTGCTATTTCATGCTCAGAAAGTGCTGGTGACAAGGCAGAAGTCTAACCACTCATCTTGTTCTCTGATTTCTCCTCCCTTTCATCCTCTGCAGCAGCAGATCAAGCCTGTGATCGCAGACTGGTGCCTGTGGTACGGAGCTCTCGGGGCTGCTTTCTGTGTGTGCTGGGGCATGCTGATAAAAAAAGCAACCTCAACAACAACAACAAAGGAGGGAGAATTGTTTTCTTGCCCCCTGTGGAATGGAGACCTGAAGTGAGGCGGGAGGTCCTGGTGTCTGGAGGAGTCAGCACGGCGGAAGGGCTGTGATTGCCTTTGTAACGTAATTGTCGTAATGGCAGGCCAGGGAATTGCAGTGGTTGAGTGAAAAGCTCCAGCTGTTTCTCCTTGTGGTTCTTTGTGTGGTTACAGCAGGAGCTGGAGCATCCCATGTGCAGATGGAGCCATGACTGGGAATTTGTCTCAGATGACTTTGTGAGCTCTGTGGGCAGCGATAGACCACAAGGGGCAAGGAAGAGCTGCACTTTCAGAAAGGCTTCTCCTTCCACAGCGTTATGGAAAGTGGTTGGGGAGGGAGGGGAAGAAGGTTATAAACTAGGTGCAGATCTGAACCAGCCACAGAGTCATGGGCACAAAAGTGGGGAAGGGAGAGGTGAATGTGGTAGGCACAGGTTATATCCTGCATGGACTCAGAAGAATTCCAGAATTCCTCTGTATAGATGCAGCCAGTAAAGAATTTTTCATGGTCTTCAAGGACTCCTTTTTCACTAACAACCTCTTCTGTTGTGTGTTTTCTTTCCCATCAATCATACCATACCATGGGAGTTACTAAAGCTCTCTTCAAGAACTGCATGAACCAACTTTGGCAAATGGAATTGTAAAATCTATAGTTCAGCCGTAGTTAGATCATTACGATTTTACATGTTTGAGGCTGGGAAGCTGCCTGGCAGAAAAGGAGCTGGGGGTGTTGGTTGAGAGCCAGCTGAACACGAGCCAGGGTGTGCCCAGGCGGCCAAGAGGACCAGTGGGATCACAGCGTGGGTCTGCAGTGGTGTGGCCAGCAGGACCAGAGCAGTGATTGTCACCTTGTACTCAGCACTGGTGAGGTCACACCTCAACTCCTGTGTTTGGTTTTGGGCCTCTTGCTGTAGGATTGCCGCTTGTGGTATTTGGTCCCGGTTTTGTTTCAGACGGTCAGGACGGAGACGAGAGATCTCTGGAGTTTGGTCTTAGAGCATGAGGTTTATTGTGAAAGGGCGTGGGTGTAGGAGACCTACTGAGAGCCGCCAGACGCAGCTCGAAGCAGGTCAGAGAAGTGAGAGAGAGAGAGAGAAGAGAAGTACAGAATACAGAATAGAGAATAGAATACAGGATACAGAATACCGTGGTTGCCGCTTACGATACAATAAATCAACTTCTGTGCTGAATATTCTAGAACAAGCTACAAATCCTACAACATTTACATATAGCCTATGAAAGTCATTGCATTACCATATGGCATTATATTTTAAATTCTAAAAACTGCTTTTTGGACCCTCTGCCAAGTTGGTAGGGTCTGCTCTGACCCTTGGACCTGCCTATAAGCAGAGGGTATTGTTTAATCGAAGAGGGAGATTATGTTCAGTGGCCATACCATTGTTTTCCAGTTGTTCAGTAACTGAGGTTTGGTATCTCAAAGCTTGTCTTCATTTCAATCTCGCTTATAGTTTCTATATTCTCAGCATCTTTTGCCAGGTAATGATATTTATAAGGCTTTCCTGTTTCATCCTCCCCAACATCTCGCTATGAGAAGGACATCGAGGGGCTCGAGCAGGTTCAGAGAAGGGCACAGAGCTGGGGAACAGTCTGCAGCACAGATCTGGTGAGCAGCTGAGGGAGCTGGGGGTGTTCAATCTGGACAAAAGGAGGCTCAGGAGGGACCATCTCTCTCTCTACATCTGCCTGACAGGAGGAAGTAGCCAGGTGGGCATCTGGCCCTTCTCCCAGGTAACAAGGGACAGGGTGAGAGGAAATGGCTTCAAGTTGTGTTAGAGGAGTTTTTTAGATTGGATATGAGGTAAAACGTCTTCATGGAAAGGTTTGTTAGACATTGGAACAGGCTGCCCAAGGTTGAATCAGCATCCCTGGAGGTGTCTAAAAGAAATGTAGATGTGGCCCTTAGGGACATGGTTTAGAGGGTCTTGGCAGTGTTATGTTGGTTTTTGGGCTCCACTATTCTATGATTCTATGAAACAGAGCTTCTTTCTGTTCTTCTGAATGACTGTTCCACAGTCAAGCAGATGCCCCTCTTGGGAAGCTTTCACATATGTTCAATTTAAATACTTTCATTTTTTATCTCAGTTTTTTATGTATTAATCCCTTTATACCCTTAAAATACCCCACTTTTCTGAAGTTCCATGTCTCCACCTTACACATTTACCTCTCTAAGGAAAGATGTGATCCTTTTCCATACCAAAGTTTTTAAATCAAGCCCAAGCAATAAAACATGGCATTCTTTATGCAAGAGAACAGAACAGGGATATGTCCATGTTGGTCTCCCAGCAGAGATTGCAGTATTAAGGAAGAATTGGTAGTAAAAGAGTTTGTCCAGGTGCTGGTAGCAGCTCATGCACAGCAGTGTTAGATTCCTCTGGGCTGCTGAAACTCTCCACAGGTTTGTCTGTGCTGTTGGAGCTTGACTGGTACCCATTTTATTTTATAAAATAAAGTGTCTCATATATCTATGCTGCCCCATAGTCCCTCTTCCTCTCATTCTGTGGAAGAGAGTTAAGTCTTCCTTGGTCTTAAAGCTGTCATCTCTGATTATGTTCACCTGCTGTTGAAATGTGGGATGCAGCAAAAACCACTAATTCAGAGCTTTGTCGCTGACAGGTAATAGAAGGGGCCTGTACATCATCACAGCTGAAAAATGTGAGTTACTGATGCAGCTCTGGACAGAAGCCTCGTTTCTTCATTCCCCAGCCAGGGCTTTTGTCTGTTGGCTGTGGAGCCTCTCTAGTGTTTCAGGAGGCAGGTGGCCTGCAAGTGTTCCTTTTGCAAGTGTTCCTTTTGCAAAGCTTACCAAGAGATTCTCGGTGCTGGGCCTGAAGTGAAATCCGTGAAAATTTTTTGCATGGAAGTTCTCATGAAAATGGCCAGAGCTGAAAATTCCAAAAAAGCCACCAACACATACTTTTTCTTACTTTCATTGTCAGGAAATTCCAGTTTTAATACCACTGGTTATTTTTGGCCCAAGTGTAGTCGAAGGCAGTTTGGTAGTAAAGTCTTCAGTGCCTGTCACAGAGTCACAGAGGGAAATTCTCTGCCAGTAACCTTTTACTTCATGTTGGTTTTATTGTGGGTTGGTTTGTTTTTTTTTTTTGTTTGGGTTTGTTTTTTGGGTTGGTTTTTTTTGTTTGGTTTTTTGGGGGTTTTCTTTGTTTTGTTTTGTTTTGTTTTGTTTTTTTGAGAAAAGCAGAGTGTTCCTTGGCTCTGCACTCCTGAGTGGGTTTCTGCTTTTCCCTCTTGAGGGATTTTGTCTGGCTGGGCCCAAGGAGAGGGCTTTCCTCCATGAGGTCTTTTTTTTAATCTCCATATATTCCTCATACCTTTGCTTTCACTGAGCTCTTCCAAATTAACATATTTCCTGTCTTTTCATAACATCAGCACTGTTAACACAGCAGGTGACACTGTTAATATAGGCAGGTTAAGGAATGGTGAGCATGAGATGGAGGGTTGATGGATGATCTACAAAAAACATTAGGAATAATTTCTAAGATTTATGCCAGGTTTGTGTTCATGGGATGAGTTCATTGGAGTTTGGTCCTGTCTGCCTCTGGCAGGAAAGAGGGTTCAGAGTGGAGACTTGCTAAATTAGACGTCAATGATGGTAAAAAATTAGTCAAAATTAGGCCTTTACATCTTAATCTTCACGATTTCAAGTCGCCCTTGGGATTCATCTGTCTCAAGGGTCCTGAAGCCATAGTTCAGGCCTTGCAAAAACCACAGAAGAAGCTCGAAAATCACAAGATCTCAAAAATGAGTGTTTTGCTCCTTTTTGCCCAAGCTTTTAGAGTGTATTTGTACAGAGTTCTTCCTCAGAATCACACTTGTTAAGAATTGTTATTTGATCGGAAAAATCCCCCGTGTATTCTAAAGTAGACACTTCAAGGTCAAGATCATGTTCAAGGTCCTCCAGAAACATCCCAAATATCCCCAGATGAGCAATAAAGCCCTGCCAGCTGGCAGCGGTGGCTCTCAGATGGCATTTGTGTTAGCCAGGGGGTTGGGCTGTTTCTCCCTGGCCCTTGAGGGTTAATACCAGCCGAAATTCTGGTGAAACCTGGAGTGTTAATCCACATTAAGGAGATCTGGGGAAAGCAAGTGCCTTAATCCGTGTAAGATCCCAGAGAAAAAGTTGTTGCTGCCTTCCTGCACATGCACCTCATGGACCATTCATGTGGGCACCAGATGAACCACTCAGGGTAGCAGAAGACTCTCTAAAACAAAGTCCAGAATGCTCTTTGCCTCGTGTTTCCCTTTAAATTCCAACAAGTATGGCAGGAAAACCCAAATGCATCTGAGATCAACTGGAGAGACTTACTTTTTAAGATTGCACGTGCTTTTGTGTGTGTTTATCTGCCATCTACTGCACCTTCAAGGCTGCTGAAAGCCTTGGTAGATCCAATCTTTTCCTGTTTGAAGTTTACGGTCTAAGTTTTCCTGTTTAGGCTGGACAGAACAAATTCTGGTTTAACTCCTAGAAAGACCCAAGATCCGCCTCCCACGAGCAACTTGGGTTTGGTCACTCCCTAGACCTCTGCAGCAGCAAAGGACATTGGGGAGCAAATATGATGTGCAAATATGATGCGTCTGGGTAAACCCCAGAGTCAGCTCCTAAAGCCAGAGTTCAGAGAGATTTCTTTCATTCATCCATGGGAGAAGGAGGAGGCCTCATTATAATTGTTCAAGCCTGACTGGATTACATCACTTTCCCCCTCATTTCACTCCCTCCCCACTTGCCTCCCTCCTTTTATTTACACCCCTTGTTCAGCAGCGGTGTGGAGTGGGGGCTGCCCTAATGATGGATGCTGATCACTTCATTCCCCACTGCCCCCCCAGCGCCTCCCCCAGTGCTTTGAAGTGTGCTCAGGTCTCAGGCTCCAGTTCAGAGGTCACTTTGTTTATTTATGCAAAGCTGGCTCATCTGTGAAATGGGGCTTTCAAGGCCTCTGACATCAAAGGCTCCAAAGCTGGTCCCATCAAGTCAGAGCAGGGGCGGGCCTTGCATTATAACAAATTGAAGCAACTTTGTGAATCATGGGGAAATATGATGGCTAGATTTTTGCTTCGAAATCTGGGCTGTTGTTTTGACTTGTGGTTGGATGCTCAGCACATGGTGCTGGCCTGAAAACCAGTCGTACCCTGTCGGCTAAAACACGAAGCCCTCGTGGAGAGCCTGTGGGTAAATAAAATTTGATCCTGACTTGGTAACAGCCTGAATATTTCCCATTAGTTGCTCTCAGAGCTAGACCGTTATGGAGAATTTTCCATTTGCTTTAACTTTTAAGAGGGAATGGAACAATTCTGCTATGGCCATAAACAGTAACTGTATCCCACTGATGTGGCAGTCTTTGTCCCATAGGCTCCTCAATGGGCTCTCTCGGTTGATGAAGTTACATACAGAAATCCCTTTTCTGCAGAAATCCAGCCGGCTTTGGGATGCCACACACTTCCTAGCACCACCAGCATCTCAGCCCTGTGGCATCCCAGCCCTGAAAACCAGCTTGGAATGACATCCCAAAGCACGGGAGAGACAATGGCTGGAGAGCAGATGAGGATGATGGCACTGGGGTGACATTCCTGAAGAGTGGGCTGATGCCTGTATGTCCATCCTGGCCCTGTTTTGTATGGCCATGTGAAATATTGGAGGGGAAGGGCCTGCATGAGTTTGTCCCATGTCCCCAAGCCTATCACCTGACACGATATTGGAGCCTTGCCCTTCAGGTTTCTCGGCCAGCCAACACACTTTGTAACGCCGTGGAGCCAAATTGTACATTAAGGACACCTCAATCATGTGTATGTTTTCTTAGCATCAGATACTCATGGCATAAAATTAGTCAGTGATTGCTTTTCAAGGCAGGTTTTCCACTTCATCTTCCAACTGGCTGCTATCCTAAGCGTGTGATACTGTCCAAGAAGTCCAGTACAGGATGACCTTCCAATATAGGTCACAGAAAAGGGAGCTTGTAGGAAACTTCAGCAGTTCATCCTTCTTAGCACTGCCTCTCATGGTAATCTGCTGGCAGCAAATCTGGCAGCACTGCTTAGCTGGTCCCTGCTGCCCTTTGACTGCAGGCTGATTTTTCTCTCACCCCAAACTGCCCACCTCTGTGGGGAGCTGACAAGAGCATGAAAAAGCAATCAGCTTAGTAGGTCATTTCTTGAATATAGCTAAGGCTCGTGAGCTCTGCTGCTCACTCATCATTTTGTAGGCTGGTCATATATTTCTGAATGTGGCTTGTTTCTCCAGATCCTCTTACTGTCTAATAAGAATACTGCCAGGCCAGTTGTGTTTGTGAAGGTTGGTCTTCAGATCTGACACTACTAACCAGGCTTGAGACTGCAGGTTTGGGCTGAACCAGATGCTTCTGAACTTTCAGGAAATTTTGCTTTGCTTTCAGCATCACAGATCCCTGTAAAACACTCTAAAAAGGTTTCTCTACCCTTGGAAACCACTTGACAGTAAAATTGAAAAAATAAGAAACTTCAAAACAGGGAGAGGCATATTCTTTCCTTGAAGCCACAGTGCTGACCTTGGTTGAGGCAGGTGGAAGTCATATATCGATGATGTCTAAATTAGACAGGGGCCTTCCACCGTCAGAGTGTTCCTGAGATATCTGTCTCCCAAAGTAATAAGCAGCTCTTTTTTGGTTCTCTGAGACCACACAGCTTAAGATACTCACTCGAGGTGCAGGAGGGAAGATAGCAATCCCTCTCTGAATGCAGCAGAAGAGGGACCTGACCCTCACTGACATCCCAAGTTAGCACTTTATCATTATCTCACTGGCTACTCTGCTGCCTCACTCACACTCTTGAAGTTCAACTGTAGACTCTTGGGCTTCAGGGATTCTTCCCAAAATGAGCTTCATCCATATTCTGGATGTCACGAATCAACTCTTTTTGGTACAGCCGTCAAGTGTGAGTTTGTTCAGGTGCAAGGAAGGTAGGAATCAAATTCACTGCACATTGCAGCTGGAAGGATCTGCTGGAATCCCCATGAGCAGCTCTGGGGATGGGAAGGAACAGTTTTGCTCAACAAGAGTTTCCATGTTTATGGCATTTCCCGACCTCAAGACTTCTGCCATTGTTGTTAATGTTACCACATTCCCAACACATGGGAAATAAGTTCCAGTGTATCTAAATCAATGTGCCTAAATACATGCAGTTATTTATTTCAGTCTTTCTCCTCTACCAAATCATCTATTTCATCAGCTCAGCATGGTGGCATCAGTTATCCTGATCTGTTCCCCCCAAAATGTGTTTTTCTGGGTTTGGTAGGTGACTCCACAAGTTTGCGATTTGTCAGGATAACAACTGAAGAAGCATCTTCAAAGGATCAAATGGATTCAGAGCAATTTTGCTTACATCAAAAGCTTGGCAGCAAGTCAAGAGGTGTGGAGCCCACAGTCAGTGGTTGTGTGTCGGCAGGAGGAGGGCACAGCGGCTGACTTACTGTAACATGAGGCAGCAGGCAAGGGAGAAACCCTGCTCTTTGTACCTCAGGCTGAGCGGGATTAAGGTATAATTGACAGAACTTCACCACTTAAATGTCTTAACCAGTTTTATGACATTCAGCAGTTAACAGTGAACAGGAATCCCACATCTCTGACCACAGTTTTTCTTCTCCGTTGCCCAATACATTTTTCTAATTGTGCTGAGGGATTTGCTATGTTCTCTGTCAAACAGCATCCAAGAGTTCGTTCATGACACTATGGATATTTATGAGGAAAAACTGTACCGGTGCCAGGAGATAGTCACTTTGGTATTTTGACTGATAGGAGACAACATCATATGCAAACCATCATGTATAATGTGTATTTTTGTATTCCCTGCATTTGGTTTGCCAAGGTTGTAAAAATAAACTTGCCAAGTGCAGCGCTTGGGGCACTGGCCTCCTCTGTAACGCAGGCTGCCCTGGCAGAGCCTGGATGGTGCACGGGCACTCAGAGCTTTGTGTGAGACCTGCTGTTTCCTGACTGGGACCTGTTTAATGCTACTGCTCTGTGGCACTCAGGGCTCTGTGTGGGACCTGCTGTTTCCTGGCTGGGACCTATTCAACGCCACTGCCCTGTGGTTTGGGCTGGGAGGTGGCTGGAGCACGCAGGAAAGGCTCTGGGTGTGCAGGCATGGGCAGAAGGTGGCCCAAGGGGAGGTGGGATGGGGCGGTCAACTGGAGGAGCTGCTGAGGTATGAGCATGGCGCTGCTGCCTGGAAAGTTTTCTTTCCCCCTCAAAGTGACAGCTGTACATAGCTGCAGGGAAACTCTGTCGAAGTAGCCGAAAGGAGAAGAGAAAAATCTCTCAGGGTCGAGGGGGGACAAACTCATGCAGCATTGCAGCCTCTCTGCTTAAGGGACAGGGGCAAACCAGAGCAGAGCATCTGTTGGCATATCGTGCCCCATGCTGAAGAGATGGGATGATTTTCCAAAATAGCAGAACCTGGGGTGAGGATGGGGTTAAACGCGCATTCTTCTCTCTCAAAGGCTGCACACAGTTTACAAACTAAACACTGTTGAAGCACAACCCAACTTCTGTAACAACTGTAAAGAGAAGTTTTACTGTTTGTACCTTTTCGGGGGGGAGCATGCTTATATATAAGCTGAGATCAGTTTTTCCTTTCTTTTGCAGAAATAATTTTCCTCTCTTTTGCTCACGAGACCTTTTTCTTATGAGTTTGAGGAGCTGGGCATTTGGAGTGATCCGTTCCTTAGATCAGACATTTCCACTTCTCTTTATTTGTTTGGTTTATTTACACCATTGTGTTCCTCACTGAGGCAGACTTCTTCCTAGCCTTCACCTGACCTATCTCTAAAAATTGAATTTCACCCATTTCAGTGCACTTTAGGTAGGAGATGAGGAGCTTTTGGTCAAGACTATCACCTCAAATCCAGCTGTCCTCTGGGGCTGTGTCATCTAGTTGAGCACAGAGGTAACCTTAGCAGAGATGTAGGTAGGTGCCCATCCTGTGTAGGTGCACAGAGTCCCTCAGGTGGATCCCCCTCCTGCTGGGAGCCATTACTGAGCAATTGTGCAGTAGAGGTCGAGCTGGTGGAGGAAAAACTTCACATCTGGGCGTTGCAGAGGTGTGAGGTCACCAACACCTCCCAGGCTGCAGAAGGAGGCTCAGGGCACTCTCCTGCTCCCTTGGCCCTCCTGGAGACCTCGTAGGTGGCCATATCACAGTGGTAATTTGAGGTGGGGGCTGCTGGAGAGATGAGGCTTTCACCTTGTGGAGATTTCTGTTCCTCCAAGTACTGCAGGGCAGAGGTGAGATTTTGGTGCTGCTCTGTGTTAGTGATGCAGACAAGAGTGATAAGGGATAAAGTGGTGTGTTGATACAGGTGGATGGGTGGTCTTAATTAAAAAGAAATATCCACAAGCAGCTCTTCAAATCAATATTGTTTTTTTCAGCCATAAATCTGCATTCAGTATCCCTTGAGAGCTCATTTGACTCCAGACCTGTTTGCTTTTCTGCTTTTGTATGAATTACTGGCCGCAATCGTTCTCCTTGTGCTCTGTATGACTGATCACATAAGTCTCCTCTCACATGCTAGGTTTTGATTTGTACCAATATTTTCATAGATAGTACCACAGATCAGCTCCTCCTAGGGAACAGCAACCTGTAAACATAAACGAAGAGGCTTTTGTCAGCTATTAATGGAAACATTGATTAATCTCCCATTGATTTGGTAGCCTGCCAAAGAGCTCATAAAGCAGAAAACGAAATTGTTCCTTAAACTGGCCAGGCTGTAGGTGCCAGGATGTGGATGCCTACTGTGTGCTGGGTTTGTTTGAGCTGCATGATGTCTCCAGCAGGAAATGCAAACTCTTCTTGTCATCCTGTTGTGCTGCCGGAGACCTTCTTAACATCTTCCCTTTCCGTTCCTTCACAGATGATGCCAGCTCAGGAAAGGACAGCCAGGTTCCTGAAGGCTCCAACGGAGAATATGAAGATCATTCTGGGAAGCAGTGGGGTAAGGAGCAGTGTGTGTTTTATGGTTTTCCTCGGCTCTTGGTGCAGTGCTGTTCACGTGGCACGTTTCTCAGTTGCTGCAGGAGGGGAAAGGCAGAGCGACTGGAGCGAGTTCTCCCTACATATGGTCAAATAATAAACAGAGTGTCAGCTGAATGTGTTGGTGTGAATGGATCCCGTCCAAGGGTCCTGCAAAATGCAGCCTGTGGTCGGCCCTAGGGCCCCCTGCCATTTACCCCAGCATGGTTCTCCCCTGTGTTTGTTTTTCTGGGCAGTGACTTTCTTTTGCATGTGCGGCTATTACAGCTTTCATAGACTCCCTATAAAAAGCATATTGACTTTTACAGCAATATTTCCAAAAGCCTTCAGTGCCAACATAACATTTCTCCCACTGAGGGCAAATGGGAGGTCTGACTTCACTTTGGGAGAATTCGAACTAAGCCAAGATGAGTATTTTTTAAAATCACCCTCTCTTTTAGACACCTGCCTGAACTTCCCCAAGCCCTGGACTGTTCAGGCATAAGATTCTGTGCTCTTGCAGAGCTTTGGGGAACTGCTAAAATCTCACTAGGAACAGGCTTTGAATCCCTGCAAGACTTGCAGGTCTGGTTTGGTCCAAGCACTCCTTGAAGGACAGTAAGTTGTCAGGCTGGTGCCAAACAGCTTTTGGCCATTACTGACAGGAGTGTGATGTGAGTTTATGAGCTCTGTGGATGAAGCACAGTGTTTCCATTTTGCTCGTGCAGTACATCCCTCTCTTTAATTTTATAATACAGAGATGGCTTTGTACCACATTTGTGGCCAGGGAAAACCTCTCAGCAGTGCTAGGGGTGGAGCCTGACACACTTTTGCCGTTTGGGTCCCCACCAGTTACACTGAGGCCAGTTTTCTTCAGGAGCTGGCAAACAAGCGATGTGGTGTGCTGTGGTGTGGTCCAGGCTACACTTGAACTACGTATTTATTTCAGACTGAGCTTGTCTGGGGAGAGAAAGGTAACCTCCACTCATTCTGGAAAGGGATGACAATGTTTTAGAGGTGGAGAAAGGGTGTCTTAGATAAACTGCAGGGCAGGGGTACTTCGGGAGGGGTTCAGCAGGTTGTACAAAGCTGCCATCTCTCCACTCTTCATCACCATGGTGCTCCTGGTAGAGCTGCTGGATGGCGGATCAATATAATGATACAACAATAATATTATGAAGAAAATAGGTACGTCCTACTGAAATTATTAGTCATGGACAATCTCATATCAGATTGTGTCTTACTCTGTGCTGCCCTGGCCCAGTCCTTTTTCCCCTTTCCCTCCCTCCTATCTCCTGTCGTCTCCCTAAGCAGAGAAATTCCTGGAGCTGGCCATGTACCCACCTAAGCCCTTTCCATCTAGCAGCGTTCACCAGCAAATTGCTGGTGTGAGCTGGTGTGCAGGGAGGGTCAGTGTATGTCTGCAGGTCTCTGGAGGATGATGGATGAAGAAGCAGTTTGTGTTGTCACAGTCCCAAGCCCTGGAGAAGTGTGAGAGGAGAGGCATGGTAAATACCAATGCTCCACTTTGCTTTCCATCTGCCGTCACAGAGTGGTATCTCTGGGGAGAGCAGGGAACTGGTGTGGGGAAAGATAGAGATGCCCATCTATGTCTTCCCTCAACTGACTGAGCTCTTAACCAGAAGACTTGAAAGTATTTCAATACTTAGTCCTGTTGTGACAGTTTTTTTTGTAAGTATCACAAAAGCCAGCAGCAGTAGTGACCATCACTGCATGGAGGTGATGGTGGTGGATCACAGAAGGCATTTTTCAGATAATCACCTCACTTTGTATGGGAAGTATCTGGCAGGAGCCTCAGGGACTGATCCATGCCTCTCGAGGTGTCCCACAGGGAGAGGAGACGGCTGAATTCCTTTGGAGGTCTTTGTGCTAACCGGCCTCCTTTGCATTTAATTTTCATTAGCTTTGGATAAATCTTCATGGTAAACAGCATTTCAGCCAGGAACCTGTACACAACACTGTCTCTGTCCCCATCCACTTGTGTTTTCCCTTGCTCTTGAGTGTGACATAATTAATACTGTACAAATGTGTGGTTCATGTTTATGAAGCAAATGCTAAGTGATGTGGAGGAGAACAAGCATGTGAATAACACAGAGGCACTTTGTAATGGCCTTTGCTGGCACTCCAACAAGCAAAACTTCTGTAAATGGTACAGATTTGGGGACAGACATTTAGCATCAACTCAAAAGAGACCTTTTCTGCCTGTCTCTCACAGTGCTGCTTCTCCTCTTTGTCCTTTGTGCTTGCTGGGTCTCTTTTTCTCTCTTATGTGTGTGTCTCTCTCTCTTTTTCCCTTTTTTTTTTGTTAACTGGCTTTTCTAAACTTGTCCAATTCAGGCTTTTGTCAAGGAAACATTCAGGACTGCGTAAATGGGATCTGGTTTCAGCATATTGCACACAGCCTGGAGTAGCTTTTGAGACCACATAATCACTTAACCTTTTTTAAACAGAGAAAGAAAGAAAGGCAGAAAGAGCCAAAGAAGTGTAGCTTTACCTGTCATTTGGTATGTATTTGGGCAACCATGTATGAGGAGTGAATGCAAAACTCCAGACAGACTCGTGGGAGTCACAGTGGGAGGAAAACCAGAAATGTTAAACACCTGGTTTTGTGGGTGAAGAGTTCCTGTCTTGCAATACCCTTATGGAGCAGGGACACCACCAAGTCCTTCTGAGAGCTCAGAGTCACTCACTTGACTTTTCAGTCTGCTGGGGAGGTGTGGCTGTCCTGGCCCCAACTTGCTCTTTAATATTAGTCCCAGCTCAGGATTCCTATCCATGAGGATCTCCTCTCTACTTGGACCTGGAGTTCCTGGTCTCGGAGTAAATTACTGCCATATTAGAGACTTAACTGTTCAGACCCTGTAGGATCGGGATCTGTAGGATTGCCATCTGTGGTGTGGTTTGCTTCAGATGGTCAGGATGGAGACAAGAGACCTCTGGATTTTGGTCTTAGAGCATGAGGTTTATTATAATAAAGCATGGGTGTAGGAGACCTGCTGAGAGCCACCAGGCACAGCTCAGAGCAGGTCAGAGAAAGAAGAGAGAGAGAGAGGTACAGGATACAGAATACGGAGTACCGTGGTTGTCGCTTACAATACAATGAATCATGTTCTGTGCTGAATATTCTAATTTTCACTAACCAATCTAGAACAAGATACAAATCCTATAGCATTTACATACAGCCTATGAGAGTCATTGCATTACCATACGGTGTTACATTTTAAACCCTAAAAACTGCTTTTTGGACCCTCTGCTAAGTTGGTAGTGTCTGCTCTGACCCTTGGACCTGTGTGCTAGCAGAGGGGATTGTCTAATCAAGGAGAGGGGTATTGTTCAATCAGAGAGGGTGGGTTGCCTTCAGTGGCCATACCATTGTTTTTCCAGCTATTTAGTAACTGAGGTTTGGTATCTCAAAGCTTGTCTTCATTTCAATCTCGCTTATAGTTTCTATATTCTCAGCATCTTTTGCCAGGTAATAATTTTTACAAAAAATTTCCTACTTCATCCTCCCCAACAAGACCCATTTCATGGCTGACCTCTCCGTGAGCCTTGCAGACATTTTCCCATTTCCACAATGACAGCCCTTAGTCTCCCTCGGCTCAGACTAAAATTTGGGATGTTGTTGCCCACTGTGCAGCTCTGATGGGGTTCATTGTCAGCGGGGGGATTGTCTTTGCTGTGAGACCCCAAAGGGAACACGCAGCAATTCAGGCACCACGACCTGTGGAGGGGTCAGCATGTCACACTTGCTGCTCAGCTGTCACGGCAAAGACTTTCAGTGCCGGAGTTACTCCGGTTCATTGGATTACACATGAAAGCCTCTGCATGGAGAGCAAAGCATTTCTGAGCAGGAGTTTGAAATAACATGAAATGGCTGGCACCCAAAAGGACAGCCAAGGGGGGCAAGGGAAGGCTGTGGAGACAGATGGTTTCCCCTACAGAAAAGCACTCTGTGGAGAGGGGTATGCCAAAGGGTGTCCTCTTCCAAGAGGGAGGAGTGTTGGCCAAGGCTGCAGCGGGGTGAGGACTAAGGGATGTGCTCACAAACCTCAGAGGGCGATGGCTGCCATTCCCCAGTGCTTGGAGATGGGAAACTGCAGACCAGCCTCTTCCATTCAGGAAAGCTCAGCTATAATGCACACCCCAGAGGTTCTGGCCCTCAGCCCTGGGCAGCAGGGCTGGCTGGCTGGGAGAGAGTCCCACAGGGCCATCCTGTAGCTGCCCAGTGCTCAAAAAACATGTAGATGTGCTGGTTGGGGACATGGTTTGGCGGTGGAGCTGGCAGTGTTCCATTAATGGTTGGACTCAATGATCTTAGAGGTCTCTTCTGACTTCAACAATTCTATGATGGGCATAATCCAGCCCTGTGTGACACAGGCCACTCATTGCCTATTTCTCTTATTTCCTAGGAACCGGTTCAGGAAGATTTAGCAGGGGGTTGCAAAAATGCAGGGTGACTGCCTTTTGGGGCTGGGGAGGGAGATCACAGTAAGAAAGAATTAGGGTTCAAAAGCAGGGGCAGAAACCTGCTGTGAAGTGCTGAACAGACTTGGAGGAGAAACTGGCTTTGCTAAAATAAAAAAGTAAACAGGTGAATTTGGCAGGAATATTTTGGATGCAGGGAAGAGTGTCAAGTGGGAGTCATAACTGGTGTTAGAATCAGCAGCAACCTGAGGTTAAAAGTGCCCCTGAACTGGCATTGTGTAGTTAAAGTAACTGTGAGAAATTTGTAATTTCTTTTAAATTCTTCATTAAATTGCAGACTTTGCCAGGTGAGTACCTTGCATTTCTCTAATGTTCTTGTCTCTGCTCTTAGAAATATTGGTGATTTCTTTGCTAAGACAAGATGAATGGCTTAACCCACGCTTCTGTCCACCAGCAGCTATTGCTTCAGACTCTCCAGTTTTGGCATGGACTGGCACTGGGTATCCTCTAATAAAAACTCTTGGGGGTTTTATTGGGTGTTTCCATTTCTTTGTTTGCTTCTTTGGACCATTCAACATGAATGCTTCGTGTACTGAAGCTGAATGAATTGCATACATTGAAGTTCAGATCTTGAATGTACAGAAGTCTGTCACACTTCTGAGACTTCCCTATGTATTAAAAAGATGTTGACTCTTCTAAAGTCATATTAAAGCCAATGAGAACTAAGGGGCAAAACATCTTCAGAAAATGAAGCTTCATGTGACAAGCAAAAAATTGAGAAAATGGTCAGCCTGACAGGAATCTGAGTTTTTTCCTTTGGTCTTGGCTAAGGACTGTGGAATATGGTAACAATTACAGTGTGATTACGGGGCCGCGTTTTGCCTTCAGCTGCAATAGCGTGATTTTGGTACTGCTTTGTGAGATGGTCTGGTGCAATTGCCTTACAGACACAGAAATTCTGGGGTTGTGCTGTGCAGGAGGGTAATGCAGTGGCCAGAGCAGTCTAGCGGACATTCAAATGCATCGGACTGGGTGCTGAATCCCTTCTAAGGAAACCAGTTTGAGCTGGGATGAGGCAGAGCAATACACTGGTATTTATGGGGCTGCCTCTCAAGCGAATTTGGCCATAAGACTTGACAACAGTTTCCTTCTTTGCTCATGCCCTGTGCTCACCACAGTCCGTTCTGATGCCTTTTGCAGCCCGGCCCAGGTTCACTCAGCCTGCCAAGATGAGACGGAGAGTGATCGCCCGCCCCGTGGGCAGCTCCATCCGCCTCAAGTGCGTGGCCAGCGGCAACCCCAGGCCTGACATCACGTGGCTGAAGGACAACAAGCCCCTCACTCCCCAGGAGATCGGGGAGAACAAGAAGAAGAAGTGGACGTTGAACCTGAAGAACCTGAAGCCGGAGGACAGCGGGAAGTACACCTGCCGGGTGTTCAACAAAGTTGGAGAAATCAATGCCACGTACAAAGTTGAAGTGATCCGTAAGTGCAGCTTCTGGGAGGGAAAGCAGAGAGGGGCCTTTGAGAAGGGGCTGGCTCAGTCAAGACAGTGATGGTGAGGGTGCAGTGTCAATGGCTGGACATGGACATGGGGAGTGCTAAAAACATCAGAGGAGGCATTACTGAAACTCTAGAATGAACCTGAAACCTGGGCAAGACAGAATAGCAACAACGTGATTTAGGAGCTGGAATGAGGACAGGTTCTTGGGAAACAGTCATCTCCATGGGCACCTGCATGGTGAAAGTTCACCATTGCCCAGTTCAGTCTTCTACCGAGGGAGTCAACTCAAGGACAGACTGAAAACTAACAGAGAAAGCCCTTTCAGGTACCATGGAGGAGTGGGGGGAAATACCTAGAATAGCCCAGATTACTGTGTTGGAATGGGTGAAACAAGTCAATTCAAAATTTAATCTAGAAGTCTCCCAAGAGGATTAACAGAAATCTTATGTCTAGAGTGATTAGCCAGACAAGCCTTTAGGGCCAGATTCTAATAAACATTTGGCCATCTGAAAGTCCAGGCAGGTACAAATGAGTTACTAAAACAAAAAAACCCCAAAACACCCACTAGGGTTCTGTCTGTATCTTTAGATGCCTACATAGCTTTAAAGATTCAATCCTTAGAAGATGAGCTGTGGGGGATTACCCTGCATTGTGGTGAGGTAAATTGCTCCTCTTACTATGTAGCTATTCTGATTCTTGCTCTCTAATCTCCTGTTTCCCCTATTATTGCCGAGGATAATTACACTCAAATCCTTCCTAAGTTTACTAGAGAAGAGCTCTTATTGTCAAATCATTGTTGTTTGCCTATGACATCATCATAAGTTGTCATGGAAATGATTACAGAGCAGCCAACTGGAGAAAGAGGAAAAGATGAGCTGAGTGGAGGGAAGATTGAATAACTTTCATTAATGAGGAGCAGGGGCATGGAGGGCTATCTCCAGCCACTTGGAAAGCATGTTGTTTGTCTGTGCATACATTTTAGCATGAGAAAGTTTATCCCAGTGTGAAAGATTGTTCTTAAAGGTAAAGATCTGTTCTCTGATAAGTCCTTTCTCTAGAACTGCTGGAATTAAAAGCACATGTGGGAAGCTCTGTTGGGCTCTGAAGGCACAAACCTGCTGGACATCTGGGATTGATAAAGATGCAGCTGTGTGGAGACAGTAAAAACATGTGTTTACACTAAAACCAGGAGCAGAGGCAGGGAAATGAATCAAGTCCCATCCTAATGGCAGCTGTGGCATTTTCACTTCATCAAAACCAGACTGCACCAGGAACAAACCCCTTTCTGTGTCCCTGTTTATCTTGGTTTTTATCAACTTAGAGATGTATGTAACCTTTGTTTTCATTAGCTTTTGCTGTCTAGGAGTGAAAACAGTAACCAAAGCTGGAACCAGAGTCAAGGAGATAAGGGCATTAAGCAGTTTTCAGACATCTTTCTATTTTTAACATCATTCTGTGGAGCATAACAGGTTTTATTCAATTTCCTCCTGTTTTTTCCCCCCTGTGCCTTCACTCCTAAGTCCTGCTTATCTGAGTCTCAGTCTCCCCGGCTGTGATTGCTGCTCACAGTCCCAAGGCAAAGCCTACGGAGACTACTGTGGTATTTTTGTTTCCCAAGCGCATCTTTAGAGCCCTCATTACTGAACATATCCCGAGTTTTTGAAAGAAGGTCCATTGTTCCTTCTCTCACTCCAAAGCCAGTGCTGGTGGGAGCTGTTTTGTTACATGCTCAATCCAGCAGTGTTTGCCATCAAAAGGAGTTGATGATTGCCAGCAGTTACCACCCACTGTGATACCATAATTTCTCTCTGTGCCTAGGATAGAGGTTTGCAGCACCTCCTCGTCTGGAAACTGTGACTGATTTATCTAACACTAAAAAAAAAATAAAAAAATCCAAACATTCCTCAGAATGAGGCATACATTTTTCCTTTCACTTTATGTGGTGTTGGCACAACCTAAGACTTACGATCGTGCTGGAAAGGATGGTCTTGTGAACCTCTTCGGTTTGATTTCCTTTCCTTCCATCTTGTTTCCTTCCTTACCTGAGACTTGAGGCAAAAATAATTTTTGAGAAAGGGAAGATTTTGTTTTTGCCTAGAAAAGCAAAAGCCTCCTGAGCTCTTTGTCCACAAAAAATTTTCTCCATAGTGAGTGTGGTGATGATTATACCGAAGAAAGGAATGGTGAAGGCAGGGAGGTGAGGATGAAATGAAGATCTTCCTCACTGGCAGTGCCTGTGGTCTCAGCCCCCCCAGCGGCTGATGACATGGCATGGGATTGCTCCTAGCAGACTTTGGTCCCCAGGGACAGCTCCAAGGCGCAGGCTGAGAGGTGACAGATATCTCCTGAAGGACTCCCAGACCAAAGATGAGAATATCCACAGTCTGCCATAGTCTGTGAAAGAAGGGGTCTTTTCCCAGCTGATTTTGTCTGTCCATAGGGAACATTTGAGAAGACCAAAGGGAGAAAGAATATGTCTCACCCCACCCCTCAGCATCCCCAAACTGGGGTAGCCACAGTAGTTCTTGTATGGGTTCTTAATAGATAAGTACTTGTAAATAACCTGGTAAAAACCTGAGGTTGTGTCTGAGGACACATAAAGGCTCTGTCATTCACCTGTAAATGGACATGGAAATGTCATGGTGGTAAGAGCATCACAGAACCACAGGTAGGAGAGGTGTCAGTGTGAAGAAGAGAGGGATGAAGAAAATCTTCCAAAATATTAGGGCTCAGAGAGAAACCATAATTTTCTCCAGGTCTGATGCAGGTAGAAAAGGAACTTCCTTGTTAGAAACAGGGAGATTCAGGTTGAGCAGAGAACAGGCTTGCTAAGCCTCAGACAATGTTGTCTGGAGAGCATCTGCTGTTGGAGGCTTTGGCAGAGGCTGGGCAAATGTGTGTCAGGAGAAGTTTGCAGAAATCTCAGCCTACCTTGGGGCAGAGAGTTGGACTAGACTATGATTTTGCATCTCTCCTACACCTTTTCCCTATATTTCTGCAATTGCAAGTTGCCAAAATTGCCAAACACCTTTCCCATGGAGCTCCCTGTGTTTCTGTGCAGAGAGGACGAGGTCCAAGCCCATCCTGACAGGGACACACCCCGTCAACACCACGGTGGACTATGGTGGGACCACCTCGTTCCAGTGCAAAGTGCGCAGCGATGTCAAACCCGTCATCCAGTGGCTGAAGAGGGTGGAGTATGGCACGGAGAGCAAGTACAACTCCACCATCGATGTCGGGGGGCAGAAGTTCGTGGTGCTGCCCACGGGGGAGGTGTGGTCCCGTCCAGATGGGTCCTACCTGAACAAACTGATGATTACCCGAGCCAAGGAGGAGGATGCAGGGATGTACATTTGCCTCGGGGCAAACACCATGGGCTACAGCTTCCGCAGCGCTTTTCTCACCGTCCTGCCAGGTGAGCTGTGGCATTTTCCCCATCTGTACCAATAGCCTGCATCATGATCTTTATTAATTCAACTGCTGATGCCCTTTGGTTCCCTGTCCCTCTGTGCTGCTGTGCTGATTAGGCTAGCCCAATTTTAATAAGGGGGACTAAATCAACCCTGATTTAAATCAGTCCCTGCTGAAATCCTGTTGATGACATTTCCTTTTCTCCCTTCATGGGGAATCATCACAGAATCGCAGAGTGGGTCAGGTTGGAAAGGACCACAGTGGTCATCTGGTCCAACCTCCCTGCTCACGCAGGGTCGTGCCAGAGCACGCGGCCCAGGATTGCAACCAGACAGTTCTGGAGTATCTCCAGTGAGGGAGACTCCACAGCCTCTCAGGGCAATCTGTTCAGTGCTCGGTCACTGCACAGTGAAGTTCTTCCTCACGTTCAGGTGGAATTCCCTGGGCATCAGCTCCTGCCCATGCCTTCTTGCCCCATTGTCCAGCACCACTGAACAGAGCCTGGTCCATGCCCTGACACCTCCCTGCAAATACTTATAGACATTGATAAGGTCCCCTCTCAGACATCCAGGTGAAATAAATTATCTGCTCCTGTATGAAAGAGGAGCAAGCTGGGAAAAGATACTGAGGTTGCAGCCACTAAATCACTTCAGGGATAGGCTGCAGGATGGGAGAGGGGAACTGAATAACAGCACAGTTTGCAGCCTCGTTCTCTAACATTTCTCCTTTCTCTTGCCCGTATTTATATTGCTTTTGCTGGTGAAAGGAAACAATGATACAGGCCCCTAAAAGGAGAGAAGAATAAAAACTGTCCCGGTCACAAGGAAATTAAATGAATGAGTGTGAAAAACCAAATGATTGATTAGTTAAATTCTTAACCAGTGGTCCCCTGGGGCCCCTGTACCAAACTTGCAGCTGCTGCCTTCTCTCCCCAGACCTCAGAGCTGGTGGCCACATCCAACTGAGACTGTATCAAATATGTTTGAGGCACACCATCCTTGTCTAGTCATTTTCTCCTTTGTCTTCTGACTATGCAGTTCTACCCTGATAAATATTTTGGATTTAGGACTATGCTCTAACTGAAAGGCCTGTCAGTACCAAGGAAAAATCAGCATGGGTGGGATATAACTCAAAGCCTCTGGGGGTTTCTGACCTATGAGAGTCTGATCCAGCTCCCACTGAAATCAGGGGGAGATTTTCCATTGGTTTAAGTGGGACTGTATTGAGGCCTCATGCCAGACCCAGAGCCTGCAGGTCTGCTGTTATTGGCAGGGATGGAGAAGGAGAACCCACCTTGCCCTAAGATGCAAAGATGTGGTTGTAAAACCATGAGTTTAAAAAAGACCATTTTGCTTGTAAATCTACCAGATTTGACATAGACAGCTCTGAGAAACATGGATGAATCAAAACACTTTCATTTCAGCCCAGCATAGGATTTCTGCCAGCCAACATGAAGACTTCTGTTTTCGTGGTCAGCTGATGGGTCAGTTCTCTGATCCTGTCATGTTTTTAACAGGGGGCTGGACCAGACTTCCAGCCTAAATTATTCTGTAATTTCCAGTGTTGGTGAATCAAAATTTCGTCTATTGAGGTCAAAGTGTAGGTCCTGCTAACTTCAAAGAGACCACACGGTATATATTTAACATCTCAAACTGCCCATAGGATTATTTGTCAAGGAGAGAAAAAGACATTAGTGTCTTAAAGAAGTTTAGCTTGAAAGTTAAGTGATACATGTTTGAATATAACATATTGAATGATTTAGATGGCCTGTGGTTTTTGAAGTTTCCTGAGTGTCTCCCTGCAAGCTGAATTCTATGCCTGGGTCTGTTTCAAGGCATTGGATATTCCAGCTGGTAGCTATCTAGACAAGGATTTTCATAGCTAGAATCCTACCCCAGGACTCCTTTTAGGTCTATAAATCAAGAGGTCAGGCTGAAAAAACAGAATGGCTATCCAGGAATGTACATACTGCCAACAGCAGCGAGATAAAGGAGGAGGTAGTTGTCTAAAGATGATGTCTAAAGCATTTCATCTCCTCCAGTAGCTGAATTTACTGCCCTTGAAAAGCCAACAGCAGCTCCAAAGAGACTGGAGGAAGTAGAGCCCATTTGGTGTAGGAAGCTGGGGACACATTTCGATGCTGAGTGAACTTCCAGTTCTCCATGGCTTGGGAACCAAGGACAGGCCACCAGCTCACCTGCATTTTTCCCATCCTTCAGCCCTGCTCCCAGCGACACGAGAAACTCAAGACAACACCTCCAAAACCCCACATTCATTCTCCCTGCCCTGGTGGAGCACTGCTGAATAGCTCCAGGATTGCTAGACAGGGTTGGTAAAGAGTGTCCGAAGCCCTTGCAGACAGAGCTGCACCTGGCAGGGGTGGGTAGGCAGTGTGCTCTGCCTCTAGTTGTGCCTCCTGGGCTGCTGACGGTGAGGTTTTACTGACGTGTCCTGTGTTGTGTCCCTCGGTCTGGGCAGCAGAGCCCACTCCATTGCCGAGTGAGAGTGTCAGGAAACTGTCTCAGGCTGGCTCTGGTACGCATCCATTAAAGTTTGGATAAGAGACTTACAAAATCCCCCAAGACTCTCCTCCTGACCCCTAAACCAGAGAAAATGAGTTGCTGTCCTTCCAGGAGCACTGAAAAGCAGAGCAGTTACCAAACATCGTGTGCTGGCTTGATTTCTCCCTTGTTACTTGGTCTGGCAGGGCTGCCAGACAGCCTGCACAACAGCCAGCCCGAGTGTCACATCTGTTCTGAATCCACTTCGCCTGCATTTAATGAACTCTTTCTGTCTCTCCTGCCACCCTGTGCAGATCCCAAGCCTCCCAGCGCACCTGTGCCCCCGTCCTCGGCCAGCAGCCTGCCCTGGCCCGTGATCATCGGCATCCCCGCCGGGGCCGTCTTCATCTTCGGGACCATCCTGCTGTGGCTGTGCCAGTCCAAGAAGAAGCCGTGCTCGCCCCCAGCCGCTGCCCCCGTGCACCGACCCCAGCCCCGCGACAGGATCTGCGTCTCCCAGGTCCCCGACAAGGACTGCATCTCCTCCATCAACTACGAGGAGTACGTGGCCCAGCAGCAGCATTTACTGTCCCAGGGGCCTGTGCTGGCCCCTGCCATGGCCTCCAAAATGTACCCAAAGATTTACACGGACATCCACACCCACACCCACTCACACGTGGAGGGCAAAGTGCACCAGCACCAACACATTCAGTACCAGTGCTAAGGGTTGGCCCCGTGTACAGTGCCTCGTTTGGGCTTTTCCTCGTGGTACCTCAGCAGAGACTGCCCCAAGTCAGCTCGCACTGCCAGCAACAGGCAAAGCAGACAGAAAAGATTATATATATATATATAATTTTAAATATATATATACATATATATATAATTGTATATGCGTGTGTGTATGTGTGTATATATATATGTGTATATATCTATATCTATCTATATAAATATATATATAATAGAGAAAGACAGAGAGAAAAAAGAGATTTTTTTTTTAATTATTGCAATCAGGATGTAGCCAAGGAATAATGAAGGAACTCCAAATCGCAGCAGTGAGGCAGCTCCAACAGCAGAGCCTTCCTGGATATTTTAATCTAAGTGGCAACAAGTGAGACGGGACACAGGGATGTGAACCACCACTTCCTTCCTTGTGTTACTGAAAGGAGCAGGTAGAGCAGGAGGTGTGTGTGGTTCTTTTCTGGATGGGCACAGCTGTTCCCTGTGCCTGCTGTGCCTCCCTTGTTTTGGTGGGAAGCCCCCAGACCTGCTCTGAGTGACTCGAGCTCTGACGTACTTGAGGCTTAGTGCCAAAACACCAGAAGACATAACCCATTCACCTCTTCCAGGGAAAAAAAAACAACACAAGAGGGTCTGGAAAAGCCAATTTCTGTTCACAAGGTGAAATTCCAGGTGCTTCTCAGTCGTGGTCAGCACAATCAGCTAACCCAGCTGGCTGGTTCAGTGTCTGCAAGGTGAAGGCATCTTGTTTCCCATGGGATGTTCTGCAGATCAACTCCACTCCTCTGGTCCCAGGACTCAGTGCCACTGCCAGGAAAATGGAAAGAAGGAAAGAGGAACATTGTACAGAACACCTTTATATTTATATTTAAGAAATAATAATAATTAATAATAATAATAATTGAACTGCTGATGGTGAAGAAAGCAAAACACACTGTCCTTCTCTGATGGCTTACAGTGACAAGCTACTGGATTTTCTGCATCAATGCAAAATACATGAAAGCATTAGAAAAAATAGTAAGAAGCAAAGAGAATGAAATAATCTCGTAGGAAGAAAATGCATTTGAGAAATATCCACCTAGGTTGTGTGTGGTTGTCCCCTTCCCTCACATTCACTTCATAAATGATAAAACATTGCAGTTCAAACAACAGTAAAAACAGAAAGAAGAGAAAATAAATAAGGACCATATTAAATACCTATATGGACTGGGAATGAATTCAATTGCAAAATATAAAACCTTTGTAATTCTATATAGAGTTTAAACAGAAGTCATGTATATTTAATTTATTTTGTTAAACAAGAAAAAAAAAGTATGATATTTTCCTTGAAACAGGCATTTCTATACGTATTTTTGATCAAAGAAAATAAAAATTTTTTTTTTCAGGTTCTGTAGGTGCCATGCTCAGAATACACTCGATGTAACTGTGCTTCTCCTAACCTGGAGGCCACCTGCCTCTATGCCTTTTCACACAGCCAGGTGTCATCTCCTGTCACCTCAGATGCTGCTGGTGCCATCCCTTCCATCAGAAACGGACCTTTTCCACTGCATATATTCTGCCTGGGAGGGTCTGCAGTTTCCAGATCACTTCTCATGGACCCCAGCCATCTTCAACAGCAGAGTTCTCTGCTCACAGGGAAAGCTGTTTCACTATGCATTTTTGGGGGGGCGTGGGAAGGATGTTTCATTAGTTTTTTAAGCACAAACCTGCAGTAGTTTGTCGTTTCGGGGTTTTTCTTTAAGAAAATTTTGTAAATCAAAGCATAATAATTTGTGAGGCTGTAAAAGGAGCTGTGGCCTCAGGGTGCTTGGAAGGGGAAATAATGAAATGTGGGTGAAACACTTAATTTGTAAGTGCAGCTGCTGGAGGAGCCAGTGGAGGGTGAGCTGGGCACAGTGAGGAGAGAACACAGGAGCTGCTCTTCAGGGGCCAAAATTTTCTTCAGAGAAGGCAGGTTCAGCAGTGTTTCAATTGTTTCTCTTATTTTCATTTAGAGTTTGATGGTTTAAAGAAAAAAAAAAAAGGAAATTTGAAACATGCTAATATGCTAATTTTTAAGTTTGGAATTACTTCCTTCTCAAGCCTGTTCCATGAAAGAGATCCTCACCAAACCAGCTGCTGCATTTAAAAGTGAAACACTTTATTTAATCTGAAACAAAGCTGTGCTTTAGGCTTTGCTTTTCTCTGAACATTTCTGAAGGTATTTGCTCTGTGTTGACCGGCAGTGATTTTTTTCTGGTGGTTTGTTTGAATCATCAGCAAACCAAACAGTTCCCTGTTTGCTCAGCCGTAATGCTGTGAGATGGGGCCCCAGTTCAGTGAAACACGTCAGCTCCTGCTTTCTTCACCAATACATTCTGCTCCAAAAAGTCCCTTTCTTACCTTAGGAGTAGGTTTTCTGTGTAATAACCCCTAGAGGAAGACCATCCCTCATGATGGTCCTCCTGTAGGGGTTGTAATAAAGCAACACATTGAGAGCTATTTGTTTTTCAACAGGAGGGCTCGGTTAAACTTTGTTAACACAAATTTATGAGGTCCCTAAAAGCTAAATTCAAATTAAGGATGTCTTCATATGCATCCTCTCAGCTTCAGGGAGGGCTGAGAGGAGCTTAAATGTGAGCACTGCTGTAAGGCATGGATATAAGGCAGGATTTAGGCAGGAGTTCTTAATGGCCGCAGGATACTGACTCAGTGTACTACCGATTTTTTCATTTAAAAATATAAATTAAAAAACCTCTATGCACTAAGGACATCACCTTTACTTCGAGCAGACAATAAGGATATGTTTCCATAGCAGATAGGGCTACATCTCCTATCTTGTGCCTGTGGGAAGCTACTCACTACACCATGCTGTGTCCCAAGCTCCTGCCCATTCCAGCAGCATTAGGGGCATGGCAAAGGGCAGGATTCCTCTGTAAGCCCTGGCCTTTCTCTGCTCTCTGGGCCAGTTTTGCAGCAAGGAGACACTTCTAACCTGTGCTGTGTGAGTGCTGCTGACACCAGCTTCAAAGGTGGAGGTGAGCGCTGGCTTTGTGTGCTCCAGCTCTAAGCAAACCCCGAGGGATTTTCTAACAGCGCCAGTTCATGTGGCAGCTCTACCTCTGAGCCTCAGGGAGAGGATTAGTGGGTTAAGAAAAGCAATCCTGCTTTTCCCACACAGCATGGAATTCCAGGCTGTGCCCAGCACTCTCCACCAGTGCCTTCTGCCCTTTGTGACACAGCTCTGCCATGGTGTGTCACGCAGTCAAAAACTTTACATTTTGCCAGATGGCTCAAGTGGAAAGAGTGGCTTCTTCCTGCCCTTCAAAGCTCCTGAATTTAAGGTAAATCTCTACTGCTGCTGCCAGGTCTCCAAAGGCATTAAAATTGCATTAAACTACCCAGGATGGATGGTGCATCAGCCCAGGGCAGCTGCAGCTCTCAGCCATGGCGCTGCGAAGGCAGCTCTGGTTTTGGATGCACCATGAGAGATGCTATAGAGGTCTTGATTTGTATAAAGCATGGAGACTTCATCCTGCCTTGGATGTCTGCTCCATCTTGAGCAGAAAAATGCTGTGAAATTTCCCCCCAGGAAAGTATAATCACATGCCCTGTTTATGAGGTGCTGTGTTTTTTGCTTGCTGTGCCTGGGTGGATTTCACATTTTTGAGGAATTATTTTGCTTTCACAGGGTACCTGTAAGCACTCTTCTGAGTCACTCTGTCCCAAGCCCAGCTGCATGCCATTGAATGTTAGGGCTTGATTGTGCCTTGCATAGATTGCAAAGTCTTCCGTTGTTTAAATAAATTCAACCAGGTCATGCTTGTGTATGAATATGTTTTTTATTCAGTGGGAAATTATTTGAATACATCTTCATTCTTGAATTGAGGGTGTTTAAAGAAAACTATTGTCTTGCCAACTAGTACCTGACCCTATGTTGAACACGGAAAATTTTTATTTTATGTATTTGTATACATATGCATATAGGCATATAGATGTACATCCCAGGCTGTGATACAGAAGGGCAGTTGTACTTCTAAAACCATGGAGCTTCAAAGATCAAAGGAATTTTAGGCTTAAAACTCACTATCTTTGTTAATTTTATTTGCATTACAGATCAAACATGGCTTTACCCGCCAGTTTCTGCGTGGCATTTTTAAACTTTGTATGGACGATCTTTCTGTGGTCGGCCCCTTTCGAAATGAAAACTTACCAGACATTGAAGATAAAAAAATGTTCTGTGGTTTTCAGTCGGTGACAAACACAGTAACTGAACACATCAAAGGAGACAGAATGGCACAGTGTGTCTGTGGCTTTGTAATAAAAGTTGCAGAGAAAATGGAATAAAAGCCTGGAATTGTGTTAATCTGTGTTAGAGTTCTGTGTTTTGAAGGGAAGGATGGCTCTGTGTGTGTGTGTGTGTGAGCACACATCAGGAGTGCATGCTGCAGGACAAAGCAGACAATATTGAAAAGTTACCTGTGTTAACCCTAGCTTGGTCCCATATATTGTGTAGGTTCCATGAATCTAGCTGAGGCATTATTTTTTTAATGGTTTGGGAAATGTTTGTGGTTTTTAGTGAACAAGGACAGGTTTTAATCTGTTCACTTCTAGAGCCAAATGCTATAACTGCACTAGGAGCCAAATTCTAATCAGCAAGGTGAAATTTTGGAGTACCTGGAGTGGAGCAGGGATTTCAAGGTCAAGCCCAGCGCCTCCACCTCTTTTGAGGCAAACCTGTGAGTGTCTCACCACTCTCTCCAGAGGCAGCAAATGTCCAAGCTGTGACATCTTAAGTTCAGAAAAGCTGGCCCTCACCCAAACTTCATTTTGACCTGACCTGAGCCTCTGACCCAAAGATCCCTGTGAAGAAATTGCACACTTGGGGTGGGAAAGAGGAAATACTTCTCTGTTGATTCCATTTCTGTGGCTGTCTGAAACTCTTGAGAGGTTTGAAATACTGGAATAAAGATCTGGGGAGGATTCAGAGGTGAGCAAACCCTGGGAGGTGGTCAGATATTAATGGGGAATTTATCATGGCTTTCCTGGGCAGCGCCTCTGCCCACATGAGGTGCTTCGAGCATGCCCACGCCCAGGATTCCAAATTGCTCAAAGTCAATGAATAACATGGAATCATTTAGGCTGGAGAAGACCCCTACAGTCATTGAATTATTCCCCACACAGAGCTTGCTCCGGCTCTTGCAGATGCCAGTGGGAAAAAAATCCCTGCTGTGTCCACTGGGAAATCAGTTGGACACATGGAGCCATTGCAAGGCTTTTACATCTTTGCGCTGGCTGGTCCGTGGGCAGAGAAAGATGTGGCAGAATTAATGACCACAGTGTGAAGCCGGACACGCATAAATGGGAAATGCACACACTTTGGAAGGAGCTATCAAAGGAAGGGGTAGATGCTGCATCTCTCCAAATTTTCAAGGCTTTGCAGACAGCGTGTTCAGCTGAATGGAAGATTTTGGGAATGCTATTGGGATAAAGGGATTCACTGATCCCTGATGAGGTCATCTAGTGGTGCCTTCTGGCCCTAAGGAAGTGCAATTGAGCTGCAGAGAAAAGGAGGTGCCAGAGCATGTCCCTGCACCTGGCTGGGCTGCTCCTGGTGACAGCCGTGGCTGTGTGAGTGACCTCAGAGCAACGATGGGCACATGGCTGCACCCCCAGGCTGCACACCCAGCTCCAGCTGCCTCCAGGCAGTGTGATCCCAGCATTTCCCAGCTTAGTGCTGCAGCAACTGCGTTAATCATACAAACTGGGGCTGTGCATCCACAGCAGTGTGGCCCTGAGTGTACTCCACCCCTTCTGTACAGCCCTGTAGGATCTGTCATTCAGCTGTGCTGGGATAGGTTGGGTCTGCCATTTAATGTGTTGGGGTGGGATAGACTCTGTCATCCTACATGTCCTTCGGTGACCTGAGGGACAGGGGATGTTCAGTCTGGAGGAAGCTCAGGGACCTCATTGCTCTCCACAGCTCCCTGAAAGGAAGCTGCAGTGAGGTGAGGGCTGGTCTCGATGAGGACAAGAGGAAATGGCCTCAAACTGCACAAGTGGAAGTTCAGATTAGATAACCGGGAAACATTTTTCGCTGAAGGAGTGGTTAGGCATTGGAGTAAGTTTCCCAGGGAGTTGGTGGAGTCATTGTTTCTGGGAATGTTCAAGAGGTGTCTGGATGTGGCACTTGGGTAGTTTGGGGGTGGTTATGGTTGTGCTGATAGTTGGGCTGGATGGTCTTGAAGGTCTCTTCCGACCTTGATGACGCTGCAAGTGCAGAGAGCACCAAGACGCAGATCCAAACCAGTGAGACAAATTACAGAGCACTCACCAATTATACCCTTTTAATATCCTCCAGTTACTTATTACCCTTTAAATCTTTACATCTCAAACTAGATACAAGGGAAAAATTCTTCTATGATGAGGGTGGTGAAACACCAGCTTGCCCAGGAGGTGGTGGATGCTCCGTCCCTGGAAACATTCAAGGCCAGGTTGGACCGGGCTCTGAGCAACCTGATCTAGTTGAAAATGTCCCTGTGATTGCAGAGGGGGTGGAACTAGATGACCTTTAAAGGTCCCTTCAACCCACTCCATTGTGTGAATCTGTGATCCAAATGTGCAGGGATGGGTTAGGTTCTGTCATCCAAAGGTGCTCGGATGCACCCAGGCCACCTGGCAGGTCAGTTCTTCATTCTGCACCTGGCAGAAAATCCAAATTAGTAGAGAGCTGTAGGTATAGACTTCCTCTTCACTTTATCTTACCAGCAATGGATTTCTTTGCTCAAGATTCTCAGGTTTTTAAAGTTTGCTACAAATGTAAAACAGCCACAAGCAAATCACAACACCAAAAATATGAATTATTGTAGTTGGAAATAGGAAACAATGACTAACAAAACCACATTTAAAATACTGGTGTTACATTGACTGTTAGATGGCACATATATATTATCTATTTATGGAGTGGAGTCTGGAGAAAAGAAGATCTTACATTTTGTATAGCCAAGGCACCTTTGTGTGTGTTTACCAGCTTCAGGTCTCTGTGAGCAATATGTGGAGCTACGACCTTTATTTGTTCTCATTTCAGCTTACACACTTTTTCTTTCTTTCTTTTCTCTTTTCCTTTCTGCCAGTCTGCTGTAATTAGGATTTAACATATCCTCCAATATGCGTGGACATCAGCAAAGCAATGAATATTCTTTTTTCCCCATTTTCACTAACCAAATCCAGTCCAAAGTGCTATTTCTATCAGAGCTGATCTATGCTTTAGTGAAAGGAGTAATAAATAACACTTTAGACCAGACTTCAAAATGCTTTTTTTCCTTTGATCTGAGTAATTAAAGTCAAGCTGCTGTTCCTGAGCGTTTTCTGATGGAATTACACGAGTTACACAGCTCTTCATTTGTATCTTATTAAGCATTATGTGTTATTGATGCTGCTCAAACAATTAGCGCCTAAATATGCCCCATATCCTCATAAAGAGGCATAGCAGTGTTAATATTAATGCCCTGGTTAACAGTTTGTTCCCATCCAGGGTCCACCATCATGCTCAAATGCCATTTAATATCAATCAGGTCTTCACTGATGCCCTTCTGAAGTTGTTCTCTTCTGCAATCATTTAACTGTGCAGCGAAGTGAGAAGAAGTTGAACAATAATGTTAAGTAAAAATGGCATCTCTCTTAACACAGGAATTTTTCTAAGTTCATTGCAAGTTTTGGTTATAAAAAGGCCAGCGCTTCACGGTGATCGGTCATTTTGACGTTTTTATGGTGTTTTTATTACCCCTGGCTCATTTCCATACTAAAGAGAACATTTGTAACAATACTTGCTCGCTCTGTTATGATTAGGATTGCGCTTTGTTCGGCTGTTGCTGCGCCCAGTAATGCTCTTGGCACACATCCTCCCAGACCCTGCGGTGTATTTATTCAAAAGGAAGGAAAAAGAAGTGTCTACTAAAACAATAAACTACTACTGCTTGCATTAACGTGGCCATAGCTTCCTTGTGCTGCAGACAATCAGTTAGAAAAGCTGTTGGGTAAACTTGCTCCTTCCTGGCTGAAAAAATAAATATTCATGAAACTTACAGCCTCTTTTTCCTGTGCTTTATTATTGGGTAGAAAATGGTGAATGATTTTAAAGGTAATGGTTTAACCAGACAGATAAGGATGGAGGTCCAGATCCTGAAACCACTCTGAGCTGGGATTGGAAATATTGCTGAGGACCTGGGTAAGGATTTAAGGCAAATTTTAATGAGTTACTTCAATATTTACATTATCCTGTGTGTAAGGACAGGTTCAACCCAATATTAATATTAGTGTTATTAATATTGAAAATTGAAAATACTAATATATATTCACTAGTGCTAAGACAGGAGGTGAATGTGAAAAGGGGAGTCATGAATGGCAGAGAGGGGCAAATAAAAAAAGAGAGGGAGTGGTGCCAAGTGACCAGAGGTTTCCAGGGTAAAGCCAAGTCATTGCTTCGGCCACTCCACGCGTGTTGGGTCACAGGAGGCAGCTGGAGCACCTGTGGGGGTTCCTCAGACCCAGGGCAAATTAGAGCTCTCGATGCCCACTATGTAACAGGCAATTGCTCTTGAGCACATCACTGCTGAAAATCTTTCATTTAAAGTGTGTTTGTGTCTTGCCTGGCTGTCAAAGACATGTAAGGATGCTTTAAAGTCTAGATTTACCTTTTTGTTTCAGTGAATTAGCAAAATTACCAACAGAGTAATCATAAGCTTTCTAAAATAGGGAAGAGAAACTGGCACTTCCCAAAGGTGGTTTGGTTTCTGGGAGGAAAGACCCCCCCAGTGTAGTTTCCTCTTCCACTAAAGCCAACAGGAGAAGCTGAATTTGTGACCCAGGTACCGTCAAACAAAAGGATGAACCCGGCTTTGGCACTGAAATAGAACACTGGAAAAAATACAGAAATATGCAGCAAATTGATGAAATGTCCATTTATGTTACCTTTGCCCAAACCTGACAGAGACCTCAGCAAACAACGGTGCCTTCCCTCACGCTGCTGTGTTCTGCAGCCCTGGAGGCTGGTGGTCTCCCTGTCTGTGGGAATAAGAAATAAAACAAGAGGATGAGAGGGGAGAGGAGTGCAGGATGGGATATCCTGCTGGTCCAAAACATCGCTCAGCTCCAGCTGCTGTTTGCTGGCCCCAGCCCGTGGCTGCCAGGGAACCCGAGCTGGCCTCTGCCATGGTTCAGTGAGAGCCAAGAGCTCTCCCACTTGACATCACAAGAGGAGCATTTTGATGTTTATCTGAGCCTCCCTTCCCAAAGTGCATTCGTGGCAGAGGCTGCGTGTAAGGACAGGTTCTGCCCGCTATCACGGAGAAGTGATAAAACACTTTTCTCTCATTTTGGTTCTCAAGGCTTGTACTCCCATGTGCCAGAAAAGATTTGTAAGGGGCCATAAAGTCAGCACAACTCTGTTTGCACTTGCTTTTTGGTTCCTTGACAGTGCTGCTGGGGCCTCTGTGCAAACATGGCTCTGCAGCCAGCATTTAAAGCGCCAGTCCCTGCAGTGTTTGATCTGATTTGCCATCTTTGCTGGAGCTGGGACGCAGAAACCGAAAGGTGGAAAATCCCATGGGCAAATCATGGTCAAAAGAGTATTTAAAAATAACCTACTCATTAAATAATTTTATGATAAAATATTATATACAGTGTGTAGGTAAATGGTAACTCTCCATTTCCAGAATGTCTGCACTCCAGACATTTTTGGCCACTTACTGTTTCTACATCCCTGTGAATCGCAGCAATAATCACTCTCACTGTATAGAAAACACATTGAAATACAGATAAATGAAAAGGTTATTATAGAGCAGGAAGAGCAGAGAGCTGAACTTGGTTCCAGACACCAAATTAATGTCTGTCCAAAGCCATCACCTTCCTCATTATATCAGCAGTGCTGCTTTGGTACTGGGAAGTCACTGGATATCTTTGTTCTCTTCTCCCAGGTAACAAGAGACAGGACAAGAGGAAATGGCTTCGAGTTGCACAAGGGGAGGTTTAAGTTCAATATTACGAAAAAATTCTTCACAGAAGGGGTGGTCAGGCTTTGGAACAAGCTGCCCAGGGCAGTGGTGGAGTCACCATCCCTGCAAGAGTTCAAAAGATGTGTAGATGTGGCACTTGGGGACACGGCTTGCTGGTGGCCTTGGCAGTGCTGGGCCAATGGTTGGACTCATTGATCTCAGTGCTCTTTATCAACCTTAACAATTCTATGATTCTCTGTTTTAGTGTCTTTTGGGGGTAGCAAAGCAGACCAAGATCAATTGTATCCCCAAACTAGAGCTGGTGGCAGAGTGGGGATGCTGGAAGCCCTTCTGGGGAGGCTGATCCCCAGATCCAAGCCCAGATTCTCAGTCAGTGGAAGGCACAGAAGGTTTCTTATTCCATTCAGGGTTTTGGCTTCTCCTTTTTTTCTCCCAAAACATTGTCTAAAAGGTGAAGCTCTTTCCCCAGCTGCTGGGTAAGGCCATTGGAGTGGTTTGGGTTAAACTTGTCTTCATGGAAGTCACAGGGATCCTTATTCTGGACTTCTTGGGAGAAGAGCTCATTTCCCTTGAGAAGCTGTCACCTTTCCAACAACTGCTGTCATCACCACTGTGCTATGTCCTTTTCTTCCCTTTATTTTCTGGACAAGTATGTACAAGAAAAATGTGAGGGGAAATTCGTACCTTCCTGGAGGAGCTGCGTGAGATGTGTCAACACTACACCTTTGTCCTGTGGCTACGACAGAAATTTAGCTGTGTGTGGTTCCAGCTCGTGCATGTCGAGCATTCGAAAGTTTCTATCAAAGACTGTGTGTTGTTCTTAAGAAAGCTGAGGGGGAAAATCATGATAAATAATTCACATTTCAACTAGCATTAAATGGAAACTTTACCAAGCAGGTTCAAATTATTTATTAAACGCTGATAAGTCCCTCCAGGAGTATCAGGCAACAAATGATAGACAGTATTTTGGCAGTAAAGAGAAGTGGCTGCTTCCAACAATTACGGATGACCAGGCTGTCCAGGAAATGTTTGCCTTGTTAATCATGATAGTTTTTCATTGCTGAGATTGTGGTTGAAGATACCAGTACAGGGAAAAAAATATACCAGGTGTGGATTTTTTCTAACCATGTGGTATTAAATATTGAATGTTTGGCTATTCAGAATTCTTAAAAATGGTCATGAAAAATATGAATTTCCAGAATCTCCAGTGTGTGTGCCATTAAAGTAATTTAATATAAAAATGCGGTCCTGATGCTTTTTTAATTTTACAGAGACCAATGAAGAGAGTTTACAGAGACAGAACCTATTATGTCTGTGTTCAGTGCTGAAGTTAGAGTTAATTTTATAGTGGTTAATATATGTGTCACAAGTATTGGTCAGTAAGGAAACCCATTTTGTTGTTTCCAAAACTGTCAAATATTTGAGCTGTCCCATGGTAGTATTTTTAATACTTTTAGTTAATGTCCCTAGGATATTTCAAAGTATTTGGAACTGAGAAGCTAGAGCTTTTTGAGTTTTTTTAAATTTAGCATATTAAATGTTTGACATTGGAAACATGTTTTGGTCTTTGCCTCTGGCAATGCCTGTGCAGTCAATAATTCCCATTTTTGCAAAGCAAAATATCAAAACTGGAAGCACCCAAACTCCACGAGTCTGCCTGGGGCCTGCAGCCTGGAGTGCTCTACTATACAACCTTCCTTTGAAAATTCAGTCAGCCTTTCCTTTTAAAACACACCCAGTGGGTTTGACGCCCTTTAATGTGACGATCGGGTGATTTTAACTCTCACTCGAGGTGCGAGAGAAGGGCTCTACATGTACACTGCAACCCTTGCAAATTTTCCAGCCAAAGTCCTGTAAATTGCTCCAAACCTTGACTTTCTGAGCACCTTCAGCCAGGCAAGGCACCCTGGGGTTTCATTTTGGGGATGAAGACAAGGGCTGTGGACAGGCAGGGAGAAGAGGCAAGTGACTGCCAAACCTGCCCGAGAGCCGTTCGGGTGACACCCCAGCCCCTCCACCTCCTTGCAGCCCCCTCGGCTCCCCCTGGACCCTCAGCAGGATGGCGTGAGGTGGCTTTGGGGATGAGAGGGGCACTGTCACCCTGGGGCAGGCTGTCACTGCTCTCAGTCATCCATCCTGGAGCAGGAATGACGGCTGTGCTCTGGGGCTGGAAGACATGGGCTGGAAATGGCTCCATCGAACATATCTACGGCAGGCATGCTGGGCACTGAGCAAGTTGCCAGGACCCATATTTGGAAGTCTTTCATGGCCATCATCTGCCATCATCTCAAGCCAAGAATCATAAGCATTATAACAAGAAGATATACTTGAGCGCAGAGGATTACAGTTTTCTCAAGGATTGTTGTCACAAACCCCATCGTGGGTAGAGCTTAACATAGTTTGTGATAATAACCGAGTATCACGTTGCCCATAGCATCAAAAAATGACAGCAAAATTCAGCAGCAGGTGGGCAGCTCTAATTATATAGGCTCCAAAGGGAATAAACATTGGGATGGTTTTTACTGTCTGTCTGGAATGAGTCAGTCCACAGTGACCCTGCTGGTGCGATTTGGTGAGAATAAAGCATCTAGCCCACATTTAACCATGCAAAGTGTCTTTTTCTTTTTTTCCCCCCACCTCTCCCTGTGAGAACAGAGAAAACAGGATTTGTAGGAGGAACTGGGGGATGTGTTATTGCCAGTGATTCGCACATATCAGGGCTGAAACATCAGACAGAGGAAGTGCCCGAACAGCTGGGACTGCAACAGATGTTCTCCAGACAGCTCTGCCTCATGAAGATGTAGTGCAGCAACAGGTCATGTTACAGAAACAGAAAATTAAAAAGAGTGATTTTACATGCATGAGCGCTGGCTCCCCAGGCCCGGCAGCATGAGTGACACTGAGCAGGGAAGGGCAGCTGGGACCCCTCTGAAGAGATCTTTGTGTCCCCTGCCACCACAGCCTGCTTTTCCAGCACAGAGATATCTCTAGCAGAAATAACCACACTCCCAGTACAGAAACACAGCAGGGGGGAGTGCAAAATCCCCTTGCCATTTATGCAATTTAAGGGTGGATTCCCAATTTCTTGGTGTCTCTGCTTCATGGCTGTCAGCCCCTTCTGCTGCCTCTCTTCCTGCGGGTCCCAGAGTGAGGATTTTCCTCTGTACCGACCTAGAAATGAGAATGGCTGCAGGAAATGTGCCTGGAATTCCTGGAGCTGCTGGTCTGGGGTCCTCAGACAGGGTCAGAAGGACCTGTTACGGTGAACCCAGGGGGTGATGTCCCTGCTGGAGCTCCAGAGCAGGCTCAGCCATCATCCACGCCAACCCAAAGCTTCCAGAGAAAGTCCCAGAGTGTGGTCAGGACAGCCACTGCCCTTGCAGAGTCCACTGTCTGCAGGCTACTGGCTTCATCCAGGGAGAAACAGGAGATTTTAGGTGATCTTTGAGGCCAAGGGGCACTAAACCTTCCTTTCCTTCAGATTAAGAGAGTGTCCTAACCACCAGGTCACAGGGTTTCTTGAGAGATGTCCAGTCTTTTCCTTGAAACTGAGCTGTTTTGCAGCCAGGAATGCAACAGTGATGAGGTCAGATGGCAAACTGGGAGCACAGAGAGCAATATCTTGTACTATTATTACATTTTTTTCCAAACTGGGCATGTATTATTTCTACAAGTAGGAACAACAGAAAGAAAAAGAGACTGGCCTTCTTCACTGTTTCCCTTCGGGTACACGGAACAATTTTCTTGCCTTCCTGTCTGGTTGCTCTATTTTAGTATGTCCCCACAGTTTTCCTCATTTAATTATTTTCATTACAAAACTGAGCATTGCCCTCTAACACTTCTCAGTGCTAGAGTCGAAATTTCTTATGTTTTTCACAGGTATCTTACTCAGCTCTGCCACTAGGATACTCTAAAAAAGCTCCATCAGTAAATGGAAATGGACTCCATGGGATATTAAGTATATTTAAGTAAACATATTAAGCAAGCATTAAGAAAAGTGAGCACTCTTAACTCGATGAAATGAGACTGCAAGCACACAAGGGCCCCATAATGGCAGTTTCATTACAAACAGACTCCTGTACACATACTCACATGTTCCAGCCCTCTCTTCTAATATGAGAAAAGTGTGATCTGTCATGTCTCTGCATGATATCACTGCTCTGCTGGCATTTAAATAATTACAGTGCACCGTGAAGGGCTTGGGACCAAAAATATTGTGGCCCCGAGTGGAAGGACCTCATTTTGTTGTGTCTCTCCAAGTTCATCAAGTTCCCATAGCAACCCAGAGCCCACCAAATTACTAAATGTCCTATTTGCAAACACATGGGGCAGCCACTGGGGATTTCTTAAAATATTTGAATCCCCTTAACCACCCATTTCTGGGAATAATTTGATTCAGCCTTCAGCACACCTCATGCTGCAGATCAGTCCATTTTACCACTGTGCTCCTGTACAGGCACTGCTGGGAGCTTTAGCAGCCACTCTGGCACTGCAAAGGGCAATATGGTCACCTCTTGCTGGGAAATGATGTAGACAAATCTAACAGAGCAATTCACAGGCATCCCATGGCCTGATAGTTATTACTCAAAATCTTTGTTGAAGGTTGATGAATAGAAACCACTTGTACAAAAATTCAGGGAATGATTTGTGAGGAAAGAGGACCTGGGATTTCTTTTTAAACATGTTTTCTATATTACATTTATAATTACTAATTGCTTCCTCCCTTGGGATTACAGGCTATTATTTTAAGCTTCAGAACTTCAGTGACGTGTAGGGATGGATTGATTGCAAATCTCTATTTTTCTTATTTCTGAATAGCAATTACTTGTAAAACCTGAATATTTTCCTTACCTGGGAGATTAGGGTAAGTTTGCCATTCAAAATTGTCTTGTATTTCTGGTACAGACCAGTCCCAAATCTTCATCTCTCTCTCTATCCCCTTAGCCTTCCCTTAGCCTTTCAGGCTTTCCTGCCCCTTTTGTTTTGTCCTTGCAACACTGCCCAGAAGAGTTCCTCCTCTGCAAAGGAAAAGATGTAGAGCTGGAAAGGCAAGTTGGATTTTAGAGTTACATTTTCAAATATTTTCCTGTTGCTCATGGGACCTTGCTGGCAATTACAGCAGTGAAGGTTTCGTGACCAGGGCAGGTCATGTCACTGGGTTTCCTTATCGACCAATATCAGTCACAGGACTCCTGCGAAGCCTCAGCTTCTCCACTGCCCAGGAACGTCAACCATGGCATTTCTGTGAGCAGGACCTGCTCCCAGAGCACTGCATGGCACTTTCCATGGCATCGACTCCTCTACAAATATGGCAGGACTTTCGGAGCACAGCCTGGAGCTGTCCAGTCACATCTGCTACCTGGAGAAATTTCCCTTGTTTACTCTCCCGTCGGATTTAGGGGCTCCATTTTGCCCCAGCTGCTGTTTCTGGGCTGCTGAATCTCTTGGCAATGTGTCCTTGGATCTTGGCAAGTCACTTTCTTTCTGACTGAGAACCCAGGACAAGCAATAAGAAGGAAAAGCTGTATTGTAATTATCTGAGTGCAAAAGAAAGGTCGTGAGGGAAAGAAAATACGGAAATAATCACATTCTCTGTGGTAACACCTGAAAAGAGACTGACATCGGTTTTCTAGCAGCTTATGGGGGTGACAGATAGCCTTGTCCACGTTTCCAACATCTCACAACCCTTTGGAATCTCATCAGTCATGTCCCTAATGAAATTGAAGGCTTGGGTGTCCAGGAGCCCTTGCTAAGCACCTCCCAACCACACAAGAGAAGAGGACCAGCAAGGCACTCAGGGCTGCTCCTCTTGCTTTTTTTTTGTGCTGAAATCACTGTTTTCTCCTGACCACTGCGGTAGAGCATGGCACAGAAACTCAGGAACCCACGTGCTGAATTTGGGGATAATTTACTGGGCTGCAGAGATGATACAGCCCAGAGTTCAAACCGAATTAAAAAAAAAGGTGTGAAGAGGAGCAGGGGGAGCACAGGCGGAAACACTTGAATCTTCTCTCTAGGAGGCTTTTCTAAAACATCAGCTTTGGCATGGTCTGGGATACCTCAACTGGAAAATCTGCAGATGAGGGAGACACAAGAGGCTATTTTAGGAACTGAGAGGCCTTTTTAGGGTGAAGCACTATGAATAAATGACCAACAACCGTGGAAGAAATCAAAAGGAGCCATAAGAGCATATAAAGCGGGGGAAGTTTGGGGTCAGTTGCTATAATTTGGTATAACTGCACCCTTCTCTTCGACCACCATATGCGCTACTTTAAACTTTCATACTTAATGCTATGCAGGAGATGTGCAAAGAAAGAAATTAATTTGGAGGAAGAGGAGGAAGCTGAGTCAAGAATGAGACAACAGGTCAATCATTTGGCTTAATCTACCCAACAATTTTCATTACACCCTCCATTTTCCAGTTGAAGGGGGAGTGTTTTCCTTCCATCTGTTGATGGAAAGAAACCTTAACAAGTGCTGGTTTGCTGTGAGAGGAGCTCTGCCTGGAGAATTTGGCCTTCGCAAGTGAGAAGGAAATTTGTCGCCCATCCTGTGAGAGGTTTCAGAGCTTTTGCTTTCCCCCTCTTGTAATAAAGAAGAACAAGTAAAATTCTCCACGCCAAAATTTCCAGTTTCAGATTGGTTCCACTGAAATTTTTAATCTGAAGCATGTGGGACCAGTTTACTTCAATTCTGATATCTAAAGATAAGGAAAAACTCTTGAAAAGTGTAAGTGTACTGCAATTTCAAAGGAACTTTAGAATCAAAAGGAATTCTTCATCTAAGGAAAAAAGAAAAAAAAAAAAGAGATTGTTACGACGAGTTGAAAAGTATATTTTAATAAAGTGTTTGGTCTGGAGATCCTTTCTTCCCTGAATGTTCTTCCAAGCAGGCTGGCTTCCTACAAAGCCTGCACTGTTCGGGAGATCCTCGTCTCTGGATGCCTGTGCCTCAGCCATTGCCCTTGGAATTAAGTCACACGGAGATTTTTTGAGTCGAAATCTGTTCACTTACATGGGCTGGGCAAGAGGAACTGACCAGCAAGAGGGATTTTTTGCTTTGTTAGGTGGTCAGGCAACATATGTGAGCTGATGGGCAGCTTTTCAGGGACTTCATGCTCTTCTCCCACTCCTTTTTTTTCTTTTAAAGCATTGTTGGAGAGCTGGAATAAACAATCTAACGTCTAAAGGTAGAAATATATGAACCAGACACTCTCTGTCACAACCTGGAGCAGCAGGCAGTCTGGGATATCCAAAATATAAAGCACCAGGTATTCAGGAGGCTGGAAGAGGATCCAAACCCAAGCTAACCAGGCATTCAGATTAGAATAAAAGAGACCTTATTTGAGGAGTTATAAATCCACTGGAATATGCTCCATGTATAGAAGGAACAAGAGGTCACAGAAGTGCCCAGTTTGGCTTACACGAGGCACCGAGGGCAAAGCGCTGGCAGAACACACTCCGGACGATGCCAAAGAAATCAAATGTAGCTCGCTCCAGCTTCGGGAGGCCGAGGGACCAATAACACAAAGAGATGCAATTATAACTTGGCCAGTCCCCTGACGCCAGCGTGTTGCTGGAGCTGGAGCTGAGGCTTTTCCATCCAAAACAGGGCTCGCTGTGTATGAGCCCAGGGCTCACCATGCACAGCTGCCTCCCCCCGCTCTGAGCTGGGCTTTGGGCTTTCTTCAGGCCATGGATGGAGGAGCGTGCGAGAAATGAAGGGCATATTCCATGGGCTATTGCAGAGAGCCACTTCCCCTCTCCCTGCTCTCCTCATCACACCAAAACCCCTTTTTCTCTGCATGAAAAAACCCTAATAATTACACCAGAGGACGCAATGATCCAGCTTTAAGATGGTCTTCAGCACAGGCGGTGGATATTGAAGGGAGTCTCTCATGTCAGAGATGTGTAGGCTGCTGTTTGGGGCAGGAGAGTTTTGCACAAGATATTTCAATTCTAGTATTCTTTGAGGGAACGGGGAGAAATCACTGACTTGGTTCAGTGCTTAGTTTTAACAAAAACCCCTCCAGCTGTTAATCCCGTGTGAAATGTATGCCTTTCAGCATTTTTTATTTTTTTAGTAGAGGCACTAGGCTGAGCTGTGCTCGGGGTGCTGGGGTTTGTGAACTACCTTCGTTAGGAATTGCCTAATTAGGATTTAGGAACAGGGTCTAATACTGATCCTTAAATCCTTCCCATGAATCTCGTACCATTCGTGTGGGCATTTAGTCTTTGGCACTAATCAACACAGCCCTACAGAGTTTGGTTTTCCCATCTCTACATGTTAAATAGCAACACAGGGTAAATCCTGTCAGAATTCGGCTCTGTGTTGGTTTGATCCCCCTGGGCTGCTATTTCTAAATATTTATGTTACCTGAGATTTTGTTTCAAACTTAATAATCAGCACTGCTATAGCCCGGTAAGCAACAAAAACAGCCTTAGACTTGCACAATGCTTAGAGAAGAGAATAATCTTGAGTGTTTGGAAGGCACTTTGCCCATGGCAATGCATAAACATGCTAGTGTGGAGTTTTCTGCATGTAGGAATAAATCACTTTTGTTATCACTTCTGAAAAGTTAATCTGAAATGCAATTTCCTGTGCAAGAATTGAAGGGAGACTTATCACCCACACAACCACAGCCATAAGTCTGTAGGCTATCTGACTGTATTTTGTGGGTAAATACGAGTGTGTTTTCAGAGAAATGTCTCATTTGGTGCTGTTGTCCTCCTTCTATCAGTCTGCTGTTCTTCCCATTTCCCCGATAACAGTCACTATTAATGGATATGTCATTAAGTCACCGCTTGGCAGCTCCAGTGTGTGGTGTTAATTCGGAGAGGCATATCTGAGACATGTGGAGTGCTTTGTTCAGCTTCGGGCCCTACAGCCTAAGCGATGTGTGCTCCAGACACACGAGATCCAAATCACAGGAGAGAAAATAGATGGAAAAATCACCAACAAGAGGCTCTTAAGAGACTTGAAATGGGTGAATCAGGCTATGATCTGAGTTATCATAGACACAGCTTTTTAAAATTGCCTTTAGGAGTAATTAGTAGAATCATAGAGTCATTAAGGTTGGGGAAGACCTCTAAGATCATCAAGTCCAATCTGTGACTGCCAAGACCAGCACTAAACCATATCCCTAAATGCCATATCCGCATGTTTTTTGAACACTTCCAAGGATGGTGACTCCACCACTTCCCTGGGCAGCCTGCTCCAATGCTTGACAATCCTTTCCATAAGAAAATTTTTACTATTATCTAATCTAAACCTCCCCAGGTGCAACTTGAGACCAATTGTGTTCCTGATTTAAACTTGATTCAGATTAGACCTTAGTTGTTTGTGCCTTAATATGGCATTTAAGGATTGAAAGCAAATGAATAATTAAAACCTTCTTGGATGTCTCTTCCAAGCCTTTTCTGTGATTAAAAGTGTGCGGAGATGAGGCTGAGCCCCTTGGGCTGTAACCTAATCAGTTCTAGATTTTTTCAGGGCAGCGGAAAGCTGGTGAGCAACAAAAGCTTCATCTGAAACCTTTGACACATTGGAGCAGAGAGGACTCTCCTGAATTTATGCAACACTTTAGTAAATGTCTTCAGTACGCTGCACACAAAGCTGATGAGAAGAATTTTTATTTCTCCCTAAGACATTTCTACAATAATTCTTGTAATTCTATTTTCTATTTTAGCAAATTAGAGCTAAATACCACCTCTTCTCCCTTAACTTCCCAGACCTCACCCAACCAACACCATCTCTTTCAATCTTTCTCTAGAAGGACCTTGTCTTCTGAAGCCATCCACCGATTAATTTGGTCTTAAATGGAATCCTGGGGTTCTGTCAGTGTTTTCTATGCTGCTGATTGTCACCAGTCCCCATGGATCGGTCCTGAATCCATGGCAAGGAGGAATTTGCACTGCCAGAGCTCTCCTGCTTCTTGTCCATGCCTTTGTCTGGCGGACGAGCTCTGCTGTGGAACACTCCAGACCCACCAACATGTGCTTCTCATCAGCGGCAGGGGAAGCTGGAGCTCCTGGGGTCACTCTGGATGAGGTAACTGTTTAATCAACAAATCCCTAAACACGAGCGAGATGCAGCTGCCTGGCCCATACAGCTGTCCAGCCAGACCGTGAGAGAACAGCAATTAGCTTGCTGAAATGCTAATGAAGAGGCGAAGTTGTTGAAGCAATACACAGAGCAAGGCGTAAGAAACTGGGGCTGAGGAGTGAGTGGGATATGGAAGGGGAACCTGACTCGTTCAGGACCGCTCGTCTCAGGGTGGTGAGCAGTCCACAAGGTCAGAGCAGAGCCAGATAGAGAGAAGAGGCTGACCAAGAGTCACCAAGACTGACCAAGAGCTTCTACATGTGGATGCAGACCTTGGTGCTGGCCCCTCTGATGCTTTGCCATGGGTTATTAACTCAGCTCTCACACACATGAGGGTTTTGGCTTATTAAAGTGTGCCAAGAGGATGTTTCTTACCACTAATTAATCTCCTCTCACTCCTCATGTCTCACTTTGCTCTCCTTCATGATTCCCCATTGGCCTCCGACTCTGGAAATCTCATTACCACAAACATCATCTCCTGCTCCCTTCAACACTCACATCATTACAGACCCCAACTGTTCCTGTAAGGAAAGGAATGGCTCCACATGAACCTTCTCCTGGGCCTTCCTAGGCATTTTAAGCTGTTCAATTATTTGCCCATCAATTACATGAATTAGACGTAGCAGTGAAATCAGGACCCACTGTCTGAGGTGCAAATGAGGCAAATAAACCTCAGTCCTCCCTCCAGAGAGCTCACAGTCCACCTGCATGTGCAACATGGACTCTCCAGTGCCTCTTGTTGGAAAAATATCCTTAAAATGGTATACAAATTAACCACTCATTGAAAGAAAAATGATCCTAAGCAGCACAGGAACACATGGGAGGGTGTTAGGTTGGAAGTCCATGAAGAGTTTCTGTCACTTCAGTTTGTTTGTAGGGTATTTCTTTTACTCCAGCAAAATCTAAGATCTGAGATGATGTGTATTTGAGAAAACATTCCTGAACATCTGGTTGTTGACTAGATATTGAAGGGCCCTCCTGCAGTACCCCCAGAATCTCCTCTGGGAAATGTGTTGAATAGTCTAAGCACAACGACAGCGTCAAAAAACCTCTTTGTTGGGACATATAAAACATACCTCACCGGGAACCTGCTCTAACTTCTCAAAACCAGAGGCCAAGGGCAAACTGAGTCGTCCGCTCTCTACTCCTGGCAAGCTCCTCAATGCTAATACCCACCACAGGCAGAGGGGATATTTTTTAAAATTTCCCTTTGTGCTCTCACTAATGGGACTCTGTCCTTCACCGAAGGTGTGGTAATTCACTCCTTGGTGACCTTGCAGGTGCTGTGCTTCAGTTCCTGTCGAGGTGCTGAACTCGTGAGCTTCGATCAGGGCTTCATGTGCATAGTGTCAACTTTTAAATTCAATAACTGCACACCAACTACCTAAAAATCCTCTGTCCTCCTTCTCCCCCACAATGTGTCCTGAGGTTCAAAACCAGAAACACCCAGGCTGAGAAGCCTTGGCTTGACTGAATTCATCCCTGCTTAATTCAGTGGGGCTCCAGCAGCGATGAATTCTGACCTTTACATGAAATCCATGGCAGAGCAAGCAAGGCCGTCTCTGTATTCTAATTTAAATTTTACACTCAAAGGATACACATGCATTTTAAACCCACCTTTTTAATCCTTGCAGCTGAATCATTCAGCTCTTGTGTTGCCACTGAGAATTAAGGCGAAATATTTGGCAGAGGGCGAGGGAGCTGCTCTGCATCATTAAGGAAGGCAGAGGTATGGGACACAAGTATGTGACCTCTGAGGCAAACAACCTGCACTGAATGCATCAAACAGTAAAATGTTGCCAAGATTGAAGAGGATTAAACCCCTTAAACTGTGATTGAAACCACATATGCCTGAAAGTAGAGAAATTCCTTCCTAACTTGTTTTCTCCCTGTATAATTAGTCTTCAAATATGCTTTCTGGAGTGACTACATTTGTCCCGATCTAAGGAAGCAAATGGAATGATGTAACTTGTTTCTTTCAGTTCCCACTTCAGTGCAACTTCACAATACCCTTGGACTTCAGGGGATTAAGTTCCTGTCTTGGTCATGGTCCAGATACTGGTCATTGCTATTTGTCGATTATCCTAGCATTCCAGAAAACATTTTATCCCCTTCATTAACTCACAATTGACCAATCACATAAATCAGGTTAAGGACTAGTGGATGTCTACAAAGTAAAGAGAGATTCTAAGAAAGGCCGATTAAAGAACAGGTTGAATTTGATTTTGTCTTAAGATCTCTGTTCTTGAAATTGCAAACAATGACCCCTGCAAAAAAAGAACATTAATTCAACCTACCACTCTTTTGTTCACACTTTGAAAAGATGAAAAACAACCAAATCATTGTTCCTGTAAAAGAAGCCTCCACCTTCTTAAAGGTGCACAGCTAGTTTCCATCATCCTGTTTAAAAACAATTATTTGCAGATGTTAGATCTGTGACCGTGTGGATATGTGGGTGTGTAACTGTGTCTGTGGTGGACTCACCTTGTCACCAGGGCACAGCTGTGCTGCTGTGAGGACAGCTGGGTGCTGGGGGCACACTGATGTCCAGTTGTACTGAAACATCGCTGCATGGGCGTTTCATTCAGAAAGAGTCAGGAGAAGTCCTGACACTGATCTCACCAAGAACAAGACTGAGTCCTGCAAGAAATCAGCTTGCCATCTTTATAGGAGACATTCTGAGGACAGCTCTGCTGCTGTGACCTCTCCTCCTTTAACCCAAGGACCTCAAGCCTCCTCCAAGGTGACAATAAAGGCTTCATCCTGCCCTTCCCATGCATCCTGCCCTTCCCCTGCCTCCCTCCTTGTCTGTGACCCTGGAGCCATAGGACAGTGACCCAGTTCCTCGTGCCTCCTGTTGGTGTTTGGAACACGTATTTTTCTTGGTTTGACTTGGGGAAGAACGTTTCCAAGAACGTAACTGGATGGGTTTTAAATTGCATGCTTTGCCACGGGCCATTCTCCGAGATTTTGTGTACATGTGGCCAAAATGTCTGCGGGCAGAGCTGGTAAATGCTGCCTGATGATGGGTGACTGCTGTGGCCACATCCTCCCCCTCCAAGGCCTGGGCTGCTGTGGGCTTCTGGAGGGAAGGAAAAATATGTGGTTCCCTCTTCTGAAGTCTGCGGGGTGTGATTTTCTGTAATAAAGCATGTGTGTTATTTTTGTGTAAAAAAGCTGCTCTGCCTAAGGGATTTGGGCCCTACAAGGAGAGAGACATTCTTGTCACAATATTCTCTTCTTCAGGGAAGAGAAATTTAAGCTAACTGAGCAGTGCAGGACCCATTTTCTTTTCTCCTGAGGGAGAAAGGGAGTATCATGACCCGGCATGGAAATAAGCATGGAATTATGGAATATCTCGAGCTGGAAGGGACAGATCTGCACAGCTCTTGGGGGCCATGGCTCCAGTTCATCCACCACATGAAGGAACAGATTCAGTGCTCAGATCACCTCCATGCCTGACTGCAGTACCAGGGGATCTGGCAGACCTTGTTTGTGCAAAATTGCTGAGCAATGAACCATTTCTTCGGCTGGGCCTGCAGTGGAAAATCTGCAGCCCAAAGACTGTGAAGGCTCCAGAGGAGGGCACAGAGACCATGGCTCTGACAAAGTTTTCCTGGAAAAGCATCACTGGTCTTGGAGTAATGTGAAACTGGATGGTGCAGGACATGAGGGTGTCATCCTCCTGCTTGGTCCAGGAGGGGCTTATGTTGCAGGATACAGAGTAGGCATTGTGTGCGAGCAAAAAGATTGTTGAAATACGGCTCGAAGAGCAGGGCCACGGGATGGTAGAGTCTCTGTCTCTGCAGGATTTGCCCCTGCCGAGCACAGAAAGGACATTGTGCGAGCAAAAGGCAAAACCTGGAAGATAAGCTGCAAGGACAATGTCCTTGGTGGTCCGGAAAGTACCGAGTTTTATGAATTGTGGGCAAAAGAATACAGAACATCAGATTATGGGGACCACAAGCAGGTGGGAATAAGATGATGTAGCTGTATACAATTAACCAATAATAGTGTGGCAAGTAGTCTTACTAACCAATGACGTTATGACATGTAGACCTGCTAGCTGCTGGAAAAATGTACTTAAGGCTGAGAACCTGAAAAATAAATGGATTGAAGCTTGCTTATTGATCATATTGATTGTTGACTGCTTTTTTTCCCTCGTCGTTGTGGTGATAAGTCACGGTCCCTCTCTCTTAAATGAGTTTACTCTTAGATGAGTTTTCTCTTCAGCGAGTCTCTCTTAAATGAGTCTCTTAAATGAGTCTTTCTCTTAAATGAGTTTTCCCTTCAATGGGTTCCCGCAACAACTGGTGATGGGTTCCGGAATCCTGCAACATCTGGTAACAGCAGGGATTTTACAACAGGCTTAGACATCCACAGTGCCTCTGGCCATAACATCAGGTAAAATTGGGTTACCTGCCAGAGGTTTTTGGTGGGATCATGACCCTGTTCTTTCTGGACCTATAACCCAAGGATAAGGATTGGAAGGAAAACAGAGATACTGCATGCTCACTTTCCTAATTTTATTATTTGAACTTTTTTTGAGGGTGGGGGAAAACAGATTTTGCGATGTAAAATCACCACTGATCTATACAGTGGCATAAAAACATCAGTATGAAAATATTTATATAGTTAAAATGTTTTGAGATGTACCAGGGAAAAATTCAAAAGAATATAAGGAAGAGAGTATCCAGGGTCTAAATTTACAGCAGCTGACATCAGTAGGATTTGAGTCCATCCTCTCAGTATCAATGGACAAAGCCCAGATTTATGCCTTGTAATTCCTCATCATATTGGGACAGGAAAAGATAGAAGTCAGCAACCATCATTAAGTGTAGAAGTTACAAGGAATGGAAGGGGGCCCTTGCTTGAGATTCATTGAACTTTGAGCATAGGCTGTGATTTAAAATCCCAAATGCCACTTGGCATCCATCTGTTGCCTAGATGACACCTAAATAAGAGCCGTTTTTTACTCATTGCTTTTAAGGAGTCTTCCTGGCCAAGGGACATTGGCAGATTGTGCTGCTGTTGCATTTGCACCAACTTTTCACTAAGTGCTGATTTATATTTATTTAATCACCATTACTGGTTTATAAGATATGCCTCATTTCTTTGAACAGTATGATTCCCCACCCCCCAAAAAAATCCGAGTAAAGGATTTATGATGGAAAATCCCTAAAAGGTCCCTTTTGTTCCACCTAATTGAATTTCACCTCCCGTTACCATTACCTTATTCCTGTTCACAGCACAGAGAATGAAAAGCTTTGGCAAGTTTTTGGGGGAGTAGGTCCAAGAAGTTGAAAATCTTGGCCTTTTTTCTGGAAGGTATTGTGTAAGGCAGACATCCTGGACATATTCCTGTGTTTTCCCCCCTTCTTTCTGTGTCATCCCTACAGTGAGCCTGAAGTTGTAGCATAGCTATATTCAATATTCTGTAGGGTAGAGTTTCTCAAACGTACTTTCACTCAAAAAGCCTTGCGAGATCCATTTGGAATTTAAATCTTTCAGAAGGGGTTCAGACAGGGCTGGCAGCCCTTAGCCTTGGGTTCCCTGGATCTTTGGTTCAGGAGTGATTTCAGGCCCGGCAATTACCTGGCAGCATCACATTGCAGCTTTGTGTTTTCCTGTCTCATGTCACTGTAAGCAGCAGCGTTTCAGTGACTTCACTCAGCTGAATTTCCATGGTTTCCTGCCCGAAAAGGACCAGTTTCCTTTGTGTTTTTGTTTTTAACCATGCTCTACCTATTCCTAACAAAGAAGTGATCTTTGTGTGGTAATGAACTAGCCAGTCTAGATATAAACTTTCTTCTGGAAAGACCTTGCTGCTCATAGAAGTCAAAAGCCCTCAGCTGCCAACAGAAATACGATTTAACAAGCAGGAGGCATTTTGGAAAAGAAGTATCTGTGCTCTTGACTTTGCCCCACAAAATGAGTAGGAAACTCCCTGTGGTCCTAAGTGCAAAAGTGAGATCCTCCAGCCCTGGCTCAGCTGCTGTCTGTGTGTGCAGCTGTAGTCTGGGGATGTGATTTTTGTGGGGACTTAGATGTGTGAATGACCTCGGATTTCACCTCAGGGCACGAGTTTCACAGTGGCTGAGATGGAGAGAGGCACCATCAGAGGGAAAGAAGGGTCCTTTACACGAATATTCCTTGTGCCTAAGGACACTGAAAGACTGAGAGGCAGGGACACATCTATTGTGAGCTACCTTGCTGAGCACCAAGACATCTCACCCACAGCTAAATCCTACATTCAAGAGGCATTTTTCTGGCTGTTTCACCAGCAAGGTGTGCACCCACTGGTGCTTAGGCACCTGTTAGAATCAGTGTTTTACAAAGCACAGCCAGCAGACACAATACCAAGGGAAGATTTTTCTAGGAAGAAGAGTTTATGTCATTAACTACTTAAGAGTTATGAGGTCACGTAGGTGTCTTCCACCATATATCACTCATCCAAAGAACACAATGATAAAATCATTTTGCTGGATTAAAGGCACAACTTTGTAAGGTGTAAATGAGCTTAGGCCCCCTCTGCAGACATTAGACTTGGCAGAAGTCTGACTCATCTCAGAGGTAAGGGCATTCTTATGGATCCAATTAGAGAAAAAACACTATCTGGCAAGAAAGAACAAAACCTATAATGCTTCTGATTATACAATGGCAGCTGGAATAAAATTTTCTCTTATGGGAACACGTGAGCTCAATGTGTAAGGAGAAACTGGGCTTGTCAGACTTAATTAGAGTGAGGGAAATGGCCTATGGTCAGAAACTGCACACATTGTCCACTCCTGGCTCCTGGGGCTGAGCCAGACTCAGCGGTCTGTGGACAGCACCCTGCACCACAGTCCCAGAGTTCACGCCGAGGTCTTCTCGCTGCTGGCAGTGAGAGAACTGTGGGTTTTCATAAAAATGTTGTCTCGTGCTGGTGACAGAACGCTAGAGGCTCCACCAGAGAGTCTCACAGCGCACTCTAAATAGCTGTGAGTGATGGGACACGGGCCAGAGTGCTCCAGCAAAGTGTGCACAGGCTGGAGGCTGGTTTGGACTGCAAGAGGGCCATGGCGGGTAATACATCAGATCCGTCCACCTGAAGGACATAAATAGATGGAATTACATCAGCATCCGAGTACCTCACGGCGCTCTTCTAAGCTAGAGATTTCCTGTTATTCCCAATTTATGTGGAAGCCTGGGGGACAAGGAGACTATAGGATTTCAGTGGGATCCAGAGCTTCAGTTACCCTTCCAAGCCCTACCCTTGGGGACATGTGTATCATCGTGCAGGAATGGCCTCTGAAGGGCTGCCAGCCGCCTGGCCTGGGGCGGTGGAGCTGGAGAGCACTGACCCTCTGCGGTCATTTGGGCACCAGAGCTCACACAGGGCTTGGAAGCTGCTCTGAAGGGCAGAATCAGATTTGGAAATGGGAGAGAGGGGTAGGTGAGAGGGTTGTAGCACCCTCACTGGCACCATGCGTTGAATCCAACATGCTCCTGCTCTCCTGAGTCAGGATCTGGCATCCTGGGGCATAATTTCCCCCATGATAACCTCCCAGGTGATTTCAAAACAGTTTTCCTTGGGCTTTTGCTGAACTAAGCAAATCAGCTTGAAACATCATCATGAGGTGGTGGGAAAGGTTTAGAGAGAAAAGCAGCAAAAGCAGCATTTTTACCAACCTGAAGTGGTGCAAATGTATTTGAGACGATTCCAACAAAGGAAGATTTATCTCATTGTATCTCATTGGCTTTACCAAAATAAAACTTTCCTTTGTGAGCACAGATAAGCCATTTTATCCCATTCTTGGTAGTCAGTTGCAGGATAATACTGTTATTATGCCTTCTTCCACATGATGTGTTTATATTTTATGCTTCCCAGGACAGATGCTGTCCTGAAGAGTGACCAGGGCTTCAGTCTCAGCTGAGGTCTCTGAGTGTTACTGCAAATACAGAGGCAAATCACTGCATGCCCTCTTCAGCATCAAGCCAAAAATCGCTTGTCTTACAGACTGAAGATATCTGCTTTGGGGAAGAAAATCTTTGGAGCAAGGGGAAAGAGAATGCCATGAAGCTCTCAGTCTTCAAAATAAGGGATTTTTCCCATTTTATGCAAAGGGAAATGAATATATCTGAAAGGAACACAGGAAAATCCCCACTTTTCACTGGCACAGTTACTCATGTCATGCTCCCATGTGAAAGGGCACCGTGTACCCTGCTAAAGATCAGGAAGGGCTGTGTCCCTTGGCTCTCTTCTTCAGACGAATGTACAAGTGGTATCTTGGGCTCCGATGTGTGCGATCCTTTGAAATTTGATTTGTCCCCTGGTCCTGCTGCCTGTTATGCGGAGTTGCAGTGGGTGGGACCATCATGTGGATGTCCCCACTGGAGATTGGATGTATTTTGGGAATCTTCTGTAACACAACCTGGCTCATTGTTGACAGCCAGAGCTTTCCAGGCTCCTTTTCTTCTCCTTGGCTCCCTTCCTTATTAGGAAGGCAGTAATGAAACAGGTGTACCTGGAGGGCAAGGATGTCCCACCACACCAAAATGCAAGGCTCAGGCGGGGCAGGAGAAGGCCTTTCCTGGGGAAGAGCTCTCTTGCTCCGGGTGCAGGCTGTCCTTACACATCCACCCTTGCCTGGTGTATTATCCAAGGGCAAAGATCTGACCAACTTCAAAGCAGGCAGTGTGCCATCGTGACAGATGGGCACAAAAGGGGCAGCCAAGAAGCCATGTATGTGCATCCAGTGCGTTTAGGGGTTGGGTTCCCAGCCAGGAACGTCAGAGCAGCTGTCCACCCTCAGTTTACGTGCCTGTAGTTTAGGGGGATCTTCCACCACTAATCCAGCTTCAGAGATGGTTTAACTTTCAAAAATTAAAAATAGCATTCATTGCCCCATATGGAGAGCGAGTCTTGACCCATTTGCATCAAGGGTTGGTGTGGGTGAATGGGGAGGGGGGCAGCATCAAAGAATGGGAGGGTGGGGAGCTGTGTTGACCTCCATTTGTCTTTTTGTTGGGATCTGCTGTGGGATTGTTAGGAATGTCTCCACACACGAGTCAGATCTGGCCAGGGTGCCCAAGGCAGGATTTGGGCTCTTCTGGAAGAGAGCAGAGAGGATTGGATTATTCTATCCTATTCATCTCAGTCCTAGAGCTCCATGCTACCCTGTGCCAGCGGTGGACAGACCTAGTTGCTCAAAATCAACATTTTAAAGCCCTGTAGTTAAAACCAAGTCCTCCTCACAAGTGTCTAACCTCTCGGTATCGGATTCTGCCGCTGACAGATGCCTCAACCAGGCACTTATTCTCTGCTGGTCTTGCAGAGGTTCAGATGCAGCTTTTCATAGGGGTGGAATAAGATTTTCCCTGACTCTGATTACCAAATGTTCAGGTGTATTTGGAGGTTCAGAGATAGAACTAATAAAAGATTTAGATTGAAAAAGATCAGACACTAAAGGACGGTCCTTAGAATCTTATCTGATAAAGAGAGGTCCAGATCTGTGATTTGGGGGCTGTGGCCCATGTACTTCACAGATCACTTAAGAAAGGGTGTGGGCCAGTCAATATATGGGGGCCAGCCTAAATAACCCCAACGAAAACTTAAATAGGGGTCCATGTTTGCAATATTTGAAATGTGGCTATCACAGCCATGAAAACTAGCAAACCTAATCCTGATATGTGAATTGTCCCAAATCAGTGGGTTTCAACCTACAGTCTATGAACAGCATGTGTCTTTATGAGTATTTTCCCTGTTTATTGAAAGGAGAAGGCATTTTGGAGTGTTTTGCCTCTCTGCTAAATGGTTCTATACAACATTCAAGCCTTAACTTCTTTGGGGTGCTCCAGCAATAATATAGATGATAATTTGACCTGTTTGTCTCAATGACTTTCTTCAAATTCCTCTCTCTTAACCACAGTACATTTAATTCATCATCTGCAAACCCTGTGTACTGCAATGTAAACCAGGGAGAATAATTTCTGGAAATGCAGACCTGGAAATGGCATTATTAACACTGAAACAATAAGCAGAATAGGAAGAAAGGGGATGTAATGAATAAATGTAAATTTTGCAGCATTATTGGAACTTGTTAAACCAGAGTAACTATTAAAACGTATTGTTATGTATGATATTTTTTAAATTCAGTATTCCTATTCAGATTATGCCAAGGCATCCTGTAGATGGTCAAGAGCAAGATTTTGGTAGACAGCTAGTAACCCAGGAATACAGAGCTCCAACAACACAGGATTTACCGAGTCTCCAGCTCTTACCTAAATAAAGGAATGGTCTAATTTGTGATATTCGTTATGAATCTCATGGCATGTGAAATTCTTCTTAAAAACAGAACTCATGGAGCTAAAAAACAAGACAAGAGTGAAAATGAGCATGATGCGAAGGTGAGTGGCATGCATCATAGATGTTCATAATTACTGCGGGCAGCAATCAGTTAACAGTGTAATAGTTGGACTCAATGATCTTAGAGGTCTTTTCTAACCTTAACAATTCTATGAGTCTGTGATATGAACTTTACTTGAAGCAAGGAAGGATGGTTACTCTCCTCTTCCTCATGTTCCGCTTTCACCATCAGTTTTGCTTCCCCTCTTGCTGGCTGAGTGCCTTTCTGCCCCCTTTAATGAGGGCAGAGCACCGTCACCAGAAGCGACCGAGAATCTCTCACTTTGGCAGGGTGGTTAGGAGGAATTATGACTGCTTCATTTGGGAGCAGCATGGGAAAAACCAGAGCTATTCTCCACCCAGGCTGGAGCAGGGATGTCCGCAGCCCCAGCCTGTCCTGCATGCTCTGGTTCCTCTGGCGACGTGGAATGTCCATGGCAATGTCTGCATCCCCTGGCATTCCCCAGCCTTGGCATGTGGAGAGCTCAGCTTTGGTGTATAAAGGAAAGGCCTCTGTAATAACTGAGCAGAATAAGGCTTTGCTTTCAGGAACTTTCTGGACTCGCCCTATTCCCCAGTCACTACAGTGTTCCAGCAAATATTTTGTGAGACAGTTTTCACACTGCTTCTAGGAACACACAGAATATTCAACCAAAATGTCATGTGTCGTCTGTTTGACCTCTTGGCGCTCATTGATGCGAGGTTACCTCATAGCTACTATTTTCCTAATAAATTCTGTTTAGGGTTTGTTTTTCAAGCTCAAATGGAAAATCCCAAATTGTGTCATGACAAGAGTAAACACTCCTACATGCTGAAAGTGTTCAGTTTTCCATTGCTCTGTTGCCAAAGTCTGGGGGTGAAAAAAGGCTCACACAGGCTGAGTGTCAAGGGTGTAGTAGAAGTGGGAGGTAGCCAGTTTGGAGTCTGAAGCTTGTGTGTTCCTTCAACAACTGAGTTGCTATTGCCCTGATCCATCCACAAAGGATCGATTAATCAAAGGTTTCTCCTTAATCAACAGATACAGCTATCCCTGCCCTGATTAGCTAGTGGAAGGAATGTTTTTCAGTGAAAGAAATATAATTAACTCACACGGTGCTGGGCAGACCATGACCTGCCTGAAGAAGTGTGAATCTTGCACGTCTGGGTGCTGGACACCTCTGGACTGCAGCGCTTGGAGAAGTGGAGGTGCAGCAGAGCTCCTTGGGGTTTTACCATCTGAATCGGAGCTCTGCCTCTTTGCAAGTCTGAACTCAGAGCAGCACTTCAGGGGAATGAAGGAATCAAGTTCCAGATAGGCCTTGGGAAGCGGTCTGGATGATGAGGTGCCTGAATTCATCACACAGCTCCTGCTGAGATGCTCCAAACTTCTTCCCAGCTGCCATCTGACACGGCAAGTGCCTAATATTCTGCTAGAAACTCTAAGCAAACCTGCCTAGACCTGGCAGAGCTAAGACACCTGGAGACATGCACGAACCTCACGGGATTCCTGGATCAGCCATTCCTCTCCCTCTCCTGCCTCTGGACCAAAGTTAAAGGGATATTCAGATATTGCAAGGCCATGCCTTTAGAGATCAGGGCCTGACTCGTGTGTCCCTGCAGAGGATCTGCCCTCCCCCTCCTCTGAGGCTGGGCTGTCACTTCTTGCGTTGTTTGTGAGGTCAGATAACCTTTTGGTTATTGAAGTGATGCACCCTATTGGAGTCCCACCACTTTCTGTACACAGTCAAATATCCATCAGATTGTGGGACAAAGGGAGAGGTGAGCAGGAGGAGAATATTTTTTCAAATCTTGGACTCAGTCTGTTACATTTCAGGTGTGTGTTTTCAACCTATGGCTATATGAGAGGGTTGGATGAAAGGCAGACCAGCCTTGAAGAGAGAGTAGCAGAGGATTCACAGCTGAGTTACGCACCTAAGTGCATAGAAATATTTAATTTCCTTTTTTTCAGTTTTATCTCCCATACTACCATGATGTCCCTTCACATTTTAAGTGCAACTTCTAAGCTGCAGAGACTTTGTCTCCAGCATGTTCCAGATGCGAGCTAATATCTATAAAATTAGTATACACTTTAAAGGCTGATTTTTAGACTGACTTTCTCTTCAGTTATAGTATATTTACCCCACAGATTTCAGTGAGGAACTCTTCATTTGCCCTGTGGGGAAGGAAGAACAGTTTTTTCTTGAATGAAGCCAACTTTGAGGTCTGACTGACGAACACATGTCCAAGTGTCCTCATGTCAGTGTTTTCCCAGGCCTTTCTGAAGAGGCAGGCTGACATCTAAACTCTCACTTGTGAGAAGTCTCAGTGCAACTGAAGTAAGTGACAAAAGTTTTGTTGATTTTCCACCGGGAGTGATTTCACTGAAAGCAATTAGAGCTCAATAGCACAAACACAAAAACATCTCGAATGCTAACGTGGCCCAGACCTTCATGCTGAAATGAGAATTGTCTTGCCGAGGTGTCTTACCGGGGAGAAATCCTTCGAGAAAGATTTGCTCATTGCTCCATCGTGTAGGGGGAGCTGAGTTAACTCCTTCCATCCCTGCAAAGGTGATCTATCAGATCCCTCTTTCTCAAGCTGGACACAGCACAGCTGAGTTTCCCAAAAACCCCTCGTCACTTCAGAAATGTTTGGCTCTGGGGTCTGTCCCGAAAGCTTTTCTTGACACCTCCAAAGATAATCCCAAGTCTGCCAGAAGGACTTTGGAGCCAAAATATTTTTTCAATAATTTTTCAATTTTTCATTTTTCAATTCTGTCTCCACTGAGTTTAGTGCTGCTCCCAGGGAAGAAGCGACAAGCTCCTGCTGGAAGCTGCTTTGCTCAAGCCATGCACGGCACATCCTGAGTGTTTTTGCAAGGAGAGAAAAGCCAGCTGCCCACCAGGCTGGCTGCTTGAGGAAAGCAGGGAGGTGGATAGCAGCTAAGGAGCTTTTTAACGCTCCAAGAGCTTGGTCTGTTCTTTCTCTTCACCGAGTGGGCTGATTGGCATCCAAGACACATTTAATCCTGCTCTGTGAAAAGGCAATATTTTAACAAAATGGCTCGTTCACCTGAAACCTCACATTTTCCAAGAAAACATGCCAAGCTGGGTTTGAAAATCTGTGTGCAAATGGATCATGGGATATGTGTGATAATTTCATTACTTTCTATGACACTTACTGTGAGGATAGCAGCATGTTTTTGTGTGTTAATGCAGTGAATGATCCAGTTTCCAGAAATCCCTACTTTATGGTAGATAAGACAAGTACAGATGTAAACACAAGGCTTATTTCATCCACAGACAAGTCCAGCTGTTTCCGGGTGGAAACCTGCCATAGTTTCACAGTTCATAACTGCACTGTGTAAAATTTCAGAGCTGAAATTGCATTTCTCCCACATCCTGGCTGCTGTAGACGCTGTCACAAGCTGCATGAGGTTTACAGCTCTGTAACAAGGTGAGCAAGGGGATGCTGACTTCATGTGTTTGTAGAAGGTGACGAGTCAAATACTGCCTTTAAAGCAATCTTGCGTCAGTGGCTTGACTCACCTGCACTTTTCCAGTGAGAAAAGCATATCTTTAGCAGCTGAGCTTCCACCAGGATGGATTTTATGCAAATGTTTTAAGGGAAGAGCATCTAACAAAGATACTCCTTAGAAAAAAAAAGCAAGAGTTTATCAGACTAGGGAGGTGAGGGTAGTGATTGGAAAAAACCTAGCATAAATATGGACACAGACCAGAGCAGTTAATAACACAAATAATTGAGTACCAATACTGATACATAGTCGAAAAAAAGCATGGAGTGTGGGATCAGGTGAGAAGAAAGCAACAGAGCTCCTAAATATCGTGTTGGGCTGGCGAGAAGGATACCAGCTGGTGGGGAAGTAACAAGAGAGTAACTTCAAACACTGGGATTGAGGAGGTGTGAGCAGGGAGGAAGAGGCAGCTTAAAAGAGGAAAAGAAAGCAGTGTTAAGAAAAAGGAGAGCTGAGTCATAGAAAAGTAAAAAACGGTGAGTGTAGCAGGAGAAATAATGAGATCTGGAGCAAAACCCCAACGTACAGGGAAGTTACACCCCACTTGATGGCACAAAAGTTGGTTTGAATAGGTGACTTTACAAAGAATGTATTAGAAGAGAGCTAAAATAGCAGCGGTGTGGGCTGGCAGTGGGCTGTGTGATCCATCTACTCACCGTATCTGTCCACCACGGGGAGTGTTTTCCCTCCAAACGCTGGGCTGACTCACACTTTAATGTGTTTGCAGTTGCACAACTCCTTTTGGATTCCTGTGAAACAGGCAGACAGTTCTTTCAGCCTCCAACCTTTGCCTCTGTTATGAGCTTTTGATGATGTTGTTTTGTGTGTTTGACTGGGTGAGGATCAGACCCTGTGACCCTGTGGGCTGGAGGGGACCCTTCTCCTGCCTCACCCAGGGCTCCGTGCTCCGTGTAACAGCAAAAATGTCCAAAGCCCAAATTCAGCGCTGCTGGAGGCAGTGGAAAGGATGCCACAATCTCAAATGGTCCAGGGCTCAGAGCCAAAAGTTTGTTAGAACAAAGATAAGGAGACAACTGCACTCTGCCCAACTCATGGAGGCTTGTGTTTTGTGATTCATTTCCTTTTTCAGTGCACTGTGGAAGAAGAAGGGCCTTTCAATAGGAACATCCACAGGATGTGTACAGTCAGCATGAGACTTCACAAATTATATGCACTCAAGAACTGAAGTCACTTAAAGCCTGACAAGTTCCTCTTGAAATGACAGTTCCTGTGAAGTTCAGGACTGAACTTGCACTTTCTGGGAGAGAAAGAACCAGAAGCAGAAGTCAGGGCGCAGAAGAGTTTTTTCACTTCCAAGGAAAAATGAAGGCAGAAAATGGAATAACATTACTGCACAGTGGAGAGGGGACAGCTCAGAGGTCCTGACCCCCATCCTGAGGCTCAGCCTGCTCAGCCTGGAGCCCCTTGGCCCATGGGTAGCCTCTCCAAGCAGCTCAGGTGTAAGTCAGAGGGCCAGGGGAGAGCTGGCAGGGCTGTTTCTTTGACGGAACACAGGAAATCCATTTGGGACATGATGGGAAGTTCACCTAGCCAGGGAACTTTGCCTTCCTGGAAGCTATGAACAATCAAGAAAAAAGAGGAGGAAAAAAAAGAAGAAACATCCAGAGACAAAATGAGAAAAAAGTGCCAAAAAGTAATTTGCAAGAAGAAATTTTATTTGACTTCCCATTCTATTGCCTTTTTGCTTTGGCTACACTTTTCTTTGAGCACCCTGATCTTCATTAAAAGGCCATTATTTCACTAGTTTGTGCATCAAGCTAATTATATCCTGTGCACAGCACGCTTGGACTTGACGAGCCAAAAGGGACAGCTAGGACTGGATTCATTAAAAACAGTTTTTCATTTTATAGTACCATAAAATATAATGATACAGTTCAGTCCCAAACTTGCAGTAACCAAATTTGTATGGCACAAAATCCATTCCTCCAGATTTGGACTTCCTAGCTGAAGCTTCAACCACTTTTTGCTGCTGTATTTTCTCTATCTCCGGTCACTGCCTCATTGAAAGGTGTCAGGAATGATTTGGCCAGTAAAATTAAATTGTTGTTTTTCTACCAACAGTAATGCCTGCGTTTGGCCGAAATGGCATGAAAGATTCAGGAACACATTGATTTAAAAATAACATTAAATTCCAAAATAATCTGGCTCTGAGGCCCCTTTTAGTGAGATACTTTTAAAACATAAATATAGGCAGTACTGGCCTCGAAAGAATTTATATGCTGGAGGCTCTGATCCTACCAATATAAATCTGTGCCCAGATGGAGGATTCTATCTGGTGGAAAGTTCAGTACAGCTACTGGTTTATGAGCCAGAAATTACCCCATTTAAATCTCAGCTCCCTGGCTGAGCCTGTGAGGCTGAAACTCCCCAACAACAGAGAGAAGAAAAAAATCAGAGAGAAGAAAAAAAATCAGAGAGAAGAAAGCTGCTCCTGAAATGGATACCAACAATGACACTTTTACAGCCATTTATTTCTAATTGCAGCTGTGTTATAAATAACCCAAGATAGCCCTTTTTAAATAATTGTTTAGGATCTGGAAACCCAGCTAACAATTTCCAAGTAACAGGACTTTCACTTCTAACAGGATGGAAGAATATGAAAGTTCAGAGCATGACTGAGAAGTGTCATCCCACAACTTAGCAGCCTGACAGTTTTCCAAGCCTGCCCTTCCCTAGCCCACCGCTGCTCCATTAATGTACCCCTCAGATATCACCAGAAAGCGGATTTTTTGGGGCAGATTTTGCCTAAGGCAAGGCTGTTTAGTAAATCCTGCCCCTAAACCTGTGGTTTGAACTGATCATATGAAAAAGGTGAGCAGCATCTTCCATGCTGGCTCACCCCTGAACACAAGATACCCTGAAGTCACCAAACCCTTAATACATGAAAGATTTACTCGCAAAAAACCTCAAATTCTCTATATTTGACTACAAGTGCTTGGATAGTCATGACAGAAGGTTTACTCTGGCAAGACCAGGGTCCCCTGAGTTCACAGCCATGAAGCCACCAAATGGCAAGACCAAAATGAAAGTGTCCCAGAGGAAATGCAGATGGACAGGGTGTCTGATGGACTCAAAACTGAACCGCAAACTTGTTTCAGAAGGACTGAGGGGAAATCTGTTGGAAAAAAAAAGGTTTTGTTAACTTGTTCCATAGCTGGATTTAACAACAAAATTTGAAAACAGCGTTTGGAAGAAGATTTGAACTGGGTACATATTAGCAGAGCACCAAGAGATTTCATTTTAAATTCCAGACATTGGGATTTAAGTCAAAAAGTATTCACGGCATCTTCCCTCTTTGCTTTCCACCAGTTCTCTGACAGAAAGTATTTCTCCTCCTGGGAGGGCCTAGCAGCACAATTCTCTTCTTTCCCAAATATTTGTTGAAATGACCTCCCATTTCAGAAACCAAAGGGAAAAAAAATCATTAAAATTTCTCATTAATCAATATCAACTTTTATGTTAACCTCCCCTATGAGCAGAACCCTTTCTTACAAAGGACAAATGTTCTTAGCCTGCGATAAGAAAACAAGTTATTTAATCAATATATTTTCCAGCATACGTATTCTTTGGCAGAGGCTTTAAGTTGCCTCTTCTGAGTGTGTCTCTGCTCGACTATGTGTGTGTGTAAGCTTTCCTGCCTCAGAAAACAGAGCTGTTGGACATGGATAGGAATGTGTCTGGCATCTCTAGAAGAAAGACTCAGAAGGAAATCAGTATTTGAGCGAGTTTTGCAAGATATGCAGCTCTGACTGTTTTTGCGGTTAACTTTCCATTCCAAAATTGCTAATGGTGAGCTGTCCAGACCGTGTGTCTTACCCAAGAATTTTGGAATCATGAGAAAACAATGAGTTAGCCGTTAGCAAAGATTAACCTCCCAATCTTAATCCTTCCAACTATCGCTTTACATAAAAAAGGGCATTTATGTCTAAACCACTGTTAAAAACTCTTGGATAAATTTCTCGCCTAAATCCACTGAAACTGTCATTTCCACACCAAAAATATGGTGATTTAATGTGAGCTGGCTGCACTTGTTGTTGCAGTAGTGTTAGAACTGCCATTTAATAAGGGGGTCCTGTTAATGCTACTACACACTGCATTTCCACAGAGAAAATTTACAAGTTGAACAAACAAGAGACACAAAGGATTGCAGAGAAAGGAAGTATTTTTATATTTTCAGCAAGAGACACAAAGGATTACAGAGAAAGGAAGTATTTTTATATTTTCGGCAATAAAGGCTCATACTAATAAGATGATTTGCTCATAACTATATAAAGAATTTGAGAAGGAATGTGAAATAAACCCAATGGTGCTTAATGCCACACCATCCCTCTTTATTGCTTTACAAAGGACATTAGGGTTTAATTTATTGTGGAAAGGGCAGGTTATCCCTTCTGATTTCAGTGATACATCCACAACCAGAACAAAATGTAACACTTTAGAATGACTAAAGAAATAGTTTCCCAAAGTCTGCTGGCAGTCCCTTGTAAAAAGAACATTTTAGGCCTAGGAGCAAAAGGATGCTTAGTGCCTGTAACTTTCTCAGGCATTTTAATCCTAAGCAGGACCTAGACTGCTCAGTGTATTTGTAGTTGTCAGGATCCAGGTTTTAAAAGTCAGAAAAAAAAATGACTGCAATATTTTCCTCTCTTTAGTTTTTTTTGGGTTTGGGTTGGGGCTTTTTGGTGTTTGTTTGTTTGTTTGTTTTGGGGAATTTTGGTGTTTGGTTTTTGGTTTTGGGTTTTGAGTTTGGTTTTTTTTTTGCCTGTGTGGATCCTACCTGTAAATATGTGTCCAATCTCTGCCAGTGCTACTCTGCCTGACTGGTGACATAAAGTTGGTGGCTGAGACTTGACATCTTCTGTTCATAGGGTTGCATAGCAAATCTGTGCACTTTAACCCGTGGTTGTGAGAACTGAAGAGACAGCAGCTGAATCCTCATGGAATGGCAGCCTGTGTGCTCTGGTGGCTCCAGGTGTGGTGGTGGGAGAGCAGCCAGCTCTGCTCCTGTACCACCTACAGTTCCATCCTGGGAAATGTGTGTGCTGATCACCTGAAAGTAGCTTTCAATTAGCATGTTTTGGATAGGAAAAAAAAATTGGGAAAAAAAAGAATCCGTCTTGCCCAAGTTCGGATTCTGACCCTGCTGTAAGGGCTTTGGAGGGGTTTGGTGATGCTGAGCCCAATAACTCAGAGGGCTAACACTGATGGCATGAAAACCACCACGGAAATGCAGACCTGTGTGATGGTGTGAGTGGGGCAGAACCGAGCGATGTGTGCTGTGTCCCAGAGCCTCTGCAAAGGCAGATTTTCGGTGTTAAGGCTCAACAGCTGTTACTAATCCAGCTGCAGGTTCGCTTCTGGCACCAAGTGCTGCAGTTCTGTAGCCAGCACAAGTGGTCAGCACTGACCCTGACAAGAAAAACAAGCTCATAGCGAGGGGACTGACAACTCACAAGTGTTGTGGAAAGAGGTGAAAGGAGAAGGTTTTGGCACTCTAGAGCCTTTCTGTTATTGCAGTGCACCAAATGAAAGCCTGCATAAAGAAAGGAAAGAAAGGATCATCTGGTTCTTAAAGGTCCTTTCCTCTGCTCAGCACTGGTGAGGTCACACCTGGAAAACTGTGTCCAGTTCTGGGCTCCTCAGAGTAAGACATGGACACATTGGAAATAATCAAAAAAAGGGCCATGAAAAGCCCTAATGGCTGAATCTTCTTTGCTGAGGAAAGGCTGAGAGAGCTGGGACTGTTTAGCCTGAAGAAGAGAAAGCTCAGGAGGATTTCCCCTATATATGCATATATAGATATATACATATATATGTATATACATATATACATAAATACATATATACATAAATACATATACATTTATACATATATACATACATACATATATACATATATACATAAATACATATATACATATATACATATCTGAAGGGAAGGTGTAAAGAAGGCAGATGGGATTCTTTTGGTGGCAACAGGGTCAGAGGCAACGGACACAAACTGGAACACAGAACGGTTTCTCTAAATATCAGGAAACTCTTTTTTACTGTGAGGGTGACTGGCACAGGTTGCCCAGGGACGTTGTAGAGTCTCCATTCTTGGAGATACTCAAAAGTTGTCTGCACACAATCCTGAGCAAGCAGCTCTAAGTGCCCCTGCTGAAGCAAGGAATTCAGACAGGATGATCTACTGAGGTCCTTTCCAGCCTCAGTCAGTTTGTGATTCTGTGACAAAAGCTAGAAGGCTTTCGTGGCTTTGCAGCTGCCAAAATGCTGAAAAAAAATTAATTAAATATCATGCCTAATACTGCTCCTCATCTTCTGGCTGAGACTGATGAGGGGTGTTTCAGCAGTGCCCTTCTTGGGTGCACAAGTAGTTTCTGTGATATAAATGCTGCTGTCAATGTGCTCTTCCCTTCTCAGGAGCAAAGGAAGAAACAACAACCTTCAATATTTTCAGGATGTGCAAGGCCTCCCACTTCCCTCTTGCTGTAGAGGTACCTGCTTTGGGCTGCTGGGCTCACTGAAGAGCGTGTCCAGCTGCAGAAATATCTGTTGTGACAGCAGGACAAGGACGTGTCAGGAAGCACCAGAGATAAATGGCACAGCAGCCATGCTAATGCTCTCCCTGATAATGCAGCTCGAGAGCTAAGACTCGTTTACCTCATTGCTGGATGAAACAAACCAAAGAAATCAGCTTCTCTACACAATGTACACTACTGTGTCAACTAAAATTATCCAGATGGGAGTCTATTTTGCTGCATCACTCAATGGTTTTTAAAGGAATTGGAAAAATTTATCAATAACTTGACTGCTTTGTTGGACTTCTTATTGTATTTGGGTGCAGTGAGCAGCATTTCGTGATCAAATGATTTCTAAGGTGGCTGTTGTCTATTGAAAGAATAGGAAGAAAAGCAAAAAAAAAAAAAAAAAGTGTGTTTAATTTTCTGGCGCTATTACCACTACCTATAGTCCAGTTACACCTGCAAGTCCCCTGCAGTGCAATGCTCAGCAATCCAGGAGACCAACCTCATTCCCAAAAGGGCAAAGGGTCCTTAAATTGCTGTGCAACTGGAGAATGTGACTGTGCCAAAACCAGAGGCGATATCTGTTACAAAATCAAAACCAGATCCAGTCTTAGCTCCAAGCCTTAACACCAGTATTACACTTTGGGCTGAAGAGCTGTTCAAGGCTTCATACATATAGGTATGGAGCTATATGCACACACAGACTTTAAATAGGGATGACCTCCATCCATGGGGTGACTCCCATTCCATCTGCTGGCAGTGCCTGGGTGGAAATATCCAAGACAGAAGACCCCAGGCCCACAAGCCCTGCATGACACGTCCCTTCCAAGCCCTGGCGAGGCTGATGCTTGTGCCTAGGGCAGGGCATAAATGGCTTTCCTAAAAGCACTAAGGTTCCTTGTCTGCCAAAAGCCAGCTCCAAAAGCCTGGAGCTGTAGTTAGCAGAGATAACCAAGTGTATAAAATTTCCTTATGTAGTTCAGTGGCTGATTTATTTTTATTGCTCTGAACGAACTGCCCAGCCAGAGGAGATTTATCAGTTGTCTGGTCAGTCCTCTGGGCATAGCTGGGGCTACTGATTCCCTCCAGCAGTTCCCACATCAAACCCTGCAACAATAGACGAGGAAGTGTCAGTTATTAAATGGGCTGAAAACACTTTCCATTGTTAAGTAAAGGATTTCCTTATGATTTCCCATGCCAAATAATAAATTCTAAGTTATACAGTGTGTGCCATGACAGACCAGTGCTACTGTGAAGAAGATTAATATCAAAACTGAATGACATCTTCACCATTTCTTGTCAAAGCTGGCTCAGGGCTATCCCCAATAGGTGCAAGGCTGAGTTTAACTCTTGTTTTTCTCCTTCCTCTTCCATTCTCAATTGGAAGAGATGCAAGGGGAAAGGGAAATACAACATTTTGAGGAAAAGCTTTGCTCTCACAGTGTGGAGGGCTCTCCTCCAGCCATTGGAGTTGTGGAACAGCCTGGTGGGATCACGCTGTGATCTTTTCCATTTCCCTGGAAGCAAGAAATGCAAACTTGTTCATTGCTTCATAAATACAGTAAGTGTTACTGTAAAGGGTTTTTTTAATGGGATTTTTTTTTCCTTCCTTTTTTTTCCTACAGTGGCTAGAAACTGCAAATGCTCAGGAAAAGAAGGAGGATTGTAAGGGAGCCCAATTCCCTTTGGGCAAGCTGTTGTACACATGTACAGGAAATTGAATGCAGAAATTATTGCATGCAAGGCTGTTAAAAAAGTGTTGGAGTTATAAAACAGATCTTTCAGCTGCCACCCATTGTGGACATTCCAGTTGTAAAGGGTTACATTTTAATACAAATCTGCTGTCCCAAATTACATTTGTCTTTTTCCATAAACTAGAAGTTGTCGAAGATTTACAGGAAGGTAATTTTAGTCCTTGTTATTTTAACTCTTTTATCATCTCTCTGAATTTCAAAAGAAGGAGGAGGAGGAGGAGGAAGAGGAGGAGGAGGAGGAGAAGAAGAAGGAGAAGAAGGAGGAGAAGGAGAAGGAGAAGGAGAAGGAGAAGGAGAAGGAGAAGGAGGAGAAGGAGGAGAAGGAGAATGAGAAACCCATTGGTTTGGTAGAATTTAATAGGTTTCAATGGCATAATGACTTCTGTTCTTGGTCTGCTGAAATGTCCATGAAAACTCTGAGGGTCTTTTTAAACATACCTTAGCTCTCTTGGAATAGAAAGTATGATATTGCAGAAATAGAACACAAAAACTATGCTTTATGTGACTAATTTATTACACGAATTCTGTGCTCCTGATCTGATACTCCGCCATTTGCCATGTGAGATCACAGCACACAGTGACAGTGAGATGGCTTGTTTCTAAATAATTGTGACAACGAAGGAGTTTGATATTCAGATCTTCAGTTGCTACCAGGAATTTCGATGCTTTCCTTTCTCTGCCTCTACTTTTCTTCCTGTTTCCAGATAAAAAGATGTCTCAAGACCATCTGCTGAATTAGATTTAAGATTACAGTGTAAGTAGGTAGACACAGTACCAGTTAATTTAATTAGTTTTGAAATAGGTAAAAGGAAAACAAGCTTACAGTCCCATCACTGAAATCACGCTTCAGAGGCGTGCTACTTCATGCTATCATTTTTCCTGAAATTCATCTGAAATTTGCTATCGGCAAATCAAAAGGTGATCTTCCAAACTTAACACCAGTTCTGATCTGAATCTTTTTTTCTTTTGAATCCAGGCACAAAATATATTTCTAAACACTGCTGCTCAATTTACACCTTGGCTATTAATGTTTCATCTGGCTGTTCTGGTCCTATTCATTATTCCATCAGATTATAAATCCCCAAGTTTTGCTTTTCAGGCTGCAAATTCAGTTTTGGTGACTCTGTGTGAACCTTGAAGCTCTGCTGGAGCCAGTCGCTAGGAGCTGCAGCTCCTGCTTTGTAGAGGCTTAGCCTTGATTTTGCAAAGAGCTTTTGTGTGATCAGTCAGTTACAGCTGTGACCAGTGATCCATATCAGCAACTGATAGGCAGTGCAGGATTGGTACACTTGGAATCCAAGTTTCAGCTTTTCTGGCTAGGTAGTGATTCTCAAACAACACCAGTATGTGAGATATTATGTCGATTCCTTCAATGTCTTGACTACAAACACCTATAGCCAAATCTGTATTAATTATGGAAGTTCTGCACAGTGTTTGTTTCAACATTTCCATCTATGCTTGCACTGTTAGGAAATCCTTCCCCAGTAGTTTTCTGTAACATCATCTGGAAGTGCAAATAAATGTACTGATACAATTACAATCAGTTAATAACAACCAAATCCTGCCAGTACAGCTCCAACTGTATTTGTTTAAACTCTGAAATGGTGTAGTTAGGCTTCTGCTAAGAGATAAAACAATCTAACTTTTAAAAGAATATTAAGCCACAGTAAATTTTGTGTAAGTGGGCGCTTATTTAAAAGCCACATATTTAACAAGACACTTTAATAGCTGCGAAAAAGAAAGAAAGAATAATCAGGAAAAAACTTCAGAGCTTAGCATTATTTTATAATTTCCCCTTTCAACAACCCCCTTAGATCATGTTTGCTGAGATCTCTGTTGGTATAAAACGCTCACACGACTAGTGACAATAAATGTTGAATGTAAATACATTCTCCAGTACTTAGAAAGCTGTGAAGAGCTTTATTTGCAGTGGATAGTGCCTGCCACTGCCTTTAAATACTCAAATGTGCTGTAAGTCACTTGCAGACTGTTTGAATTAAATATTGCTAATTCATCTCTGTAGTTTTGTTTACTCATGAACTTAATAATGGAGGAGCCACCAGAGCCTGAGCAGCTGTGAGCGTGCCATGGGCTGAAACAACTTCGACCTTGGATGAATCCCAGAGAGCAAGAGCAAGGAGGAGAGCTCATGGGCACTCAGCAGCTGGCCTTATTTGGTCTGAGACTCGGGAATTGCTCCTGAATTTGGCCATGGACAGCAGGACCCAGGCACAGGGATGCTCCTAAGGATGCTCGACTGCTTCCCACAGAGACCTGCGGGGGAAGGTGGCAGTGCTGGCATGGATGAACTGGGCTGTTCCCTGTCCAGGCACTGGGGACACAAATCCTTCATGGAAGTAGCTGTCCACAGGGAAAATGGCACCAGGAGGAGCAAGGAGAGGGACGGGCCTGAAACTGATGTTTGGACAAACCAAATGAGTGGATGCAGCAGAAACTGTTTGGTGGTTGAAGAAGGCAAGGCGTGGGGCTCTGCCTCTGGCATGACTTCTGCCATTTCAGCCAATGACATTGACTGTTCTCCAAAGAAGGGAATGGGCTCCCAGGTTTTCCCCTGAGTTCCTGTCACCTCATCCAGATCCCCGCTCCACTGCCAGGAAAGAACCACCAGAGCTGGCTTCTCAGCACCCTCGTGACCACCAAGGTGTCTCTGGGAGGGAGGCTGCAGTGCCCTCCTCCTCCTCCATGGGAATATGTGGCTTTGAACAAGTTCTGCATCACCTCGTGAGGCATCTGTGCCGCTGGTCTGCCCTAATTTCTGATCCCCAGTGTCACATCAGCCTGCCTCTCTGCCTTTGCACCACAGCTGCCTTCTGCAGAGGTGCCCTGGGGCACTTTAAGCACTTGGGCACTTAAAGGGAAAACATTTTTAAGTGTCTGTACCCAAAATGAGGGTGGGTTAAGCAACTGGACACTCAGCGTGGGAGAATGGCCACACACAAGCCCGAGACACACTTTATCTGAGTGTGGAGCTCATCCTTTCTCCAGACCATGGTACCTAGTGCAGAAGCCAAGCACCTTCCAGAGTCAGACATGATGGGGTTCACCATTGTTTCTCCAAAGACTGGAAAGAGAGAGAGAGAGAGAAAAAGACTCACTCTTTGCTGGTTTTCCATTGCTATCTCTCTTCTAAAAATGTGACAGAAACCAACCTGTCAGTGAGGACCAGAAGCAGCACTTTTACCCATGGGATCTTGTTGATGCTGTTTGTTTACTCGTCTCTAGGGACCTGGCTTGGCTTTGGTGGGAAGGGTGTGGGCATGCAAGGACACCTGTCCTGGGCTCACATCCATCATCTCCTGCTCTCCTGGGGCATGATGGATCTCGAGTATTTGAACCCCGTGGCTCAAATGGAGCTTAAACAGAAAAATGGCACCCTCCTGTGGCAATGGCTTTAAAAAAAAATAAAATAAATAGCTGTGACTAAATTCAGAGCAGGGTCTAATCCTATCAGCATGTGTTACCCCTGTGTACAGCCACCAAAGGAGGTTTCACGAGGGGTGAAGGTGCCCCTGTGCTTGTGCAGAAACATCGTCATTTGGGCGCTGGGGCGATGCAGGGAGGGCACCAGAGCAGAGCCGCAGGCAAAAAGCCTCCAAGGTCAGGCAAGGAGTCCTGTGGCAAGCTCAGAGGCAACTGTTCAGCTGCACGGAGCCACTCTGGATCCCAAAGTCCACATCCGGACAGCTTCGAGAGCCTACATCCTTTTTTTGGACTTGGCTCTTTGTCAAAACCATAGGGTACAGTGCCTGCATGGACTTCAAAGGGAGGACACCAAATGTGATTTGGCCCAGGCAGTTATGACCATTTATTGCCAGCATCTTTCTCAGATACTGCTGCCAAGGGTTAAAATGTTTACATGCCCCCTGATTTTAAATGGACCGGGTTGCATGTCAAATGCCAACGAGAGGGACAGCTGGAGTATCTAAACCAAGAGCTTTGATCTTGGTATCTGTAAAAAAGAGGTCATTTGGTCTCCCCAGGAAGCACAGACATTTAGAAGGTCCCTGTACAACTCATGCAAGTATTTTATTAACAACAATTTCTGTTCACATTTAGGTAGGTCGTGTTGCTACTTACTAAATTCCTCTTTTATACATGTATATGCATATATATGTATGAATATCTGCATTTTTTTGTGTGTGTATGCATATATATATACACATATCTCATATACACGAATTTGTGTGCTTGTGTGATTATCTGTGTGCTTTCTAATGTCCAGTATTTGTATGTAGCCATACTGATCTGTCTAACTTGCAAACAAATGACAATGGTGGAAGCATTATGTTTTATATCTAAGTCAGTGTTGGCAGAAATAGCCTTAAAAATTTGTCTGTGTGAGAATCTTTGAGTAAACCTGCAATTGTAATAGGAGTGTGTGGTGTTTTCAAGAAGATGCAGGCACGAAACACAGACTTCATTGTGCTGTAATCACGTCTGACATTGATTCAGAAGAGAAGAATTCTAAAATACAATATTGCACAGGGGAAATATTTTTATTCTTTAGTGGAGGATTTTGTGGTTAGTTCACAATGCAATTAAAATAGCCACCAGATGTTTATGACTTCAGGCAGCAGTTAACTTTAGTGTCTCTGATCGCTGTCCTTCGTTTCTTTGTCAGAATAAATAAATATTTTTCTGTGCTGAAGGAAAAAATCCTTAATTTTTAAATATATGGGGAATGGGGTATGCATTTCCATTTGGCAGTGCTCATGTTGTTCTGTGACAGACTTCTAAGAAATTATAATCTTGAAGTTAAAATAAAATCTCTCTCCAGGATGAAATAAGCACATTTACTTAAATGTGAGATGAAATGTACAGTAACATCATTAAATTGAAGTGATTTGTGAGAAGTAATATTGTAAAAGGCTATGGCTTTTCAGAGCCATAATACACATAGAAAGATACTCTTTTTTTTCCGTTGAATAATAGGATTATTAGTATGCAATTTATTTTTAAAGACACATTTAAAGAGAGCCTGCTGTGCTCCTATTCTGGTAATTTTTTTAGTCTGTTATTCTTATTTGTCTCAGGGCTATTAATTTTGAGGCCACATTATATTCATATTATATTTGATTACCAGGCTCAATAAGTGATCACAGTTTGTATTCCATCACCCAAGAGAAAGTTAATGAATTTAGCTGCACACTAGCATTTTGAGAAACGGATTATTGAAGTTCTGCAAAATAAATTTAAAAAAACAAAAGACGTGCAAAAAGTTACAGTGATTTGCCCGGCACTTTACCTAAGGGAGTAGGAGAGCTCCAGATAGGGGGGAAAAAGCCCTGAAGTATACTAATTTTAAAATGCTGTATTTCAGATGCTTGGTCATGTCTGAGATGACAAAGTAATTGAAAATTTAAGTTTATAAAATTGTGAAATCAACAATGTGGAAATTGAAATTTGCATTCACAGGTACATAGAAGTTTTAAATAGTTAAATAACAGTACAGTCTTCAGAAACAAAATTATGGCATTTTAAAAAAAACACACACAATGAAAAGAATAGAAACTAAGAGACTATCTTATTTTGGGGGTGTTGATATGATCTTGAAGGTCTATGTCCATGTACAGAAACTGGCAGTTTCTCACCTAAAGTGGGTCCGTGTTAATGGGGAGTCCTCCAAGCATTTCAGAAACAGATAAGTGAAAGGATTTGAATTTTCTGGGCTCTGCTGAGCCCCGATTACTCAAAGATGAGATGCTCATTCCCTTGGGGCATCCGGAGCACGGAGCCACCAAGATTACTGCTCCTCTTGGACAAAAACCTTGCAAAATTGCAGTGGGCTCATTTGCAGTGGGCTCATTCTGGCCTTTATGCACAAACCCTGCAGGAGCTCTTTGGGGTCAGGAGAGGGGGGAAGTGGTTGGGTCCCCCCCAAACTCCTCCCGGTGGTTGTCAGGGTCTGAAAGCTGCTGCAGAGTGTTTCAGCTGGGACAAGCAGGCATTTTTCCCAGTGCAAAGCTGCTGCTGTCCCCGTTCCCATCCCGCTGCGTTTCCCTGGCTGTTGCTGGTGCCAGGAGCCGAGGCTCTGGCTGTGCTCAGCTCCAGCCCCACGGGCTCTCGAGTGGGGGACTCCCAAACACCCAGGAACTCACAGACCATGGGATATGAAGGGCTCTGACACCATCCTGAGCCACATTCAGCATTAACTCCTCGGTGTCTCTACTGTGGCAATTGTTCAGATTGAGGGAGAAAGTGTGGGGTTTTTAATTTAAAGTACGCTGTGGTTTTAGGATATGCGACTTGCAGGGTGCTGGGTTTGCTGGCAGTATTGCTCCAGCAAATTTACAGTTCATCCCTCCTGCCACGCTGGAGTGTGTGACTGAGTGAGAGTAGAAAAAACTGCAATGGGACAAATAGCTGATCACCCAACAACCAGAAACTGTATTTTTGTAGAATACAAGTAAGTCACATTTTCTCAAATCAGGGCGTGATGCCAAAATCGAGACCAGCAGGTCAAGAGCAAGTCACCCTTGTGTCTCTCTGAGGGCTGCTGGGGTAATGGAAGGGCGTATTTTGCTGTGCCTCTAATTATGGAAACTCAGATTAAACTCTGAATGAGCAACAGTACTCCCAAGCACACAGGTCTTCAACCGTATTATTTACAAAATGTTTGATTTTATTTTTTTTAACAGCTTTTTATGGCTTAATAATACTTCTTGGTTGTAAGGGTTGAGGTGTAGATATATATATATATATAACACAAATCCCTGCCCCAAACTACTTTCCAGCCTCATGTGTACAAACTCCTGTGTCTCAGGTGCCACTGTTCTCTCTCCGAAATCCAAACTTTGTGATATTTTATTTTTAACCTGCAGTAGGTGGTAGCGAGTGACTAAAATCAGTGTTAATCAGTTTAACAACATCTTCCATCTTCTATGCTGCAGAATTGTCCCATTATTGTGACTATATTTTTGTTCTTGCTTAGTTCCCTCGTTGAATTTTTTATTCATTTCCAGCATGAATTACTTAGTGCGATCAGGAGAGAATTATGTGACCTGATTCAAAAGTAGTATTTCCTTCTGTCCTTTCTCTCACCTGTGCTGCAACAAGTTCCTTATTGTTTTATTATAATAAGTTAAATAGTAACACCTGATTTCACAGCCAGGTCTAGTTCACTGCCTACTGTGTTTTATCATGTCCTTCCTTCTCTCTGACCCCTTTTTGCTTGTGATTTTGAGCCTCACTTCAGCTTTAGGGTGTGGGGCTTGCAGGTACTTCCCCACTCAGACTTTCTCCTCGGTCAATGGCACTGCTTAGATGTGCAGTGACTCAAGCACTTGAGCTTTTGGAGAGCAGGACGTGAACCAGTAGCGATTTGAGTGTAAACAGACCAAGAAGGCTCCAGAAAAGCTTTCCTGAGCCACACTGATTTCAACGTGCTAGAATTTGCAAAATGCAAGGCAGATGTGCACTGACTGGGAAATGATGTTGGCCGTGAGATAAGAAAGCTGTGATAAGTCCTGAGCCTCCTTTTGATGTTCTCCACGCGATGCTGCGCCCCTAACAGGGTCACTTAATGCAAAGCAATAAATAGGCAGGGAGGCAGAATAAAGCTGGGCAGCATTCAGCAATGGTTTGGAAAAGCCTTTTTTCAGCCCCCTAGAAGCTGCAGCGAGGCTGTTTTTGTAACAGCCTCCCTGTTGCCCAGAAACAGCACATGAGACTACTGAGAGTCTGCAGAGAGTCAGATCTGGTTTGTTTGACTTGGATGTGCAGGAAAAGTGACTTTTAAATGTTACTTCAGCTTTGAGTCAGTGATTACCCTGGTACTTTCACAAGCCTTGCCTGGAAAGGGGATGCTAATTATTGTTAATGAGTCTGTCCACCTGAGTAAGCTCTGCAGGGCAGAACTCACAGGACATAATTCCTCCACGATGTCTCCAGACTCTGCCCTGCTGACCCTGCTGTCTCTAGCATTTAAGGGCAACAACACCAAATCTGCTCCTTCAGACCCCAGAGCTTTCTTCTCAATCCAGGACAGTGGCCAATTTCTGCTTCTCTCTCAGTCCCATGGGATTTTTGGAATGGAGTAGAGCCAAGGTTCAGCTCTTGCCCACATCTTTGGCAGAGGGAGAGGATGCTGGTGGGTACAGGGCTATGGGATACTGAATAGGGAAAGAAGAGTTTGGATATGGAGCTGAAGCTCCATATTCCTGTGTACTTTAATCCAAGGTGTAGCTGTGAGTAAAGATCTACTGAGCTGCTTTATCCTGATGGCTTTTCTTTTTTTCCACATTGACAACTTCTGTTCTATTTGCTCCAGTTAAATTTTTATTCACCTTTCCTCTACTGGAGTAGCTTAGGACTTAATGTTATGGCATTTATTTGCAATCCATCCATAATGTTCACAAGTGAGGGATGTTTCATAGTTGCTCCTGATGGGGCTCCCAGGTAAATAAAGAAAAAGAACTACATTCCTATTTGAGATAGAGAGACAAGTTTGAGCAGTTTGAAAGATAGGGAAGCTTTGTATTTTGCTTTAGTGGGTAATACCTGCCTGAGCACATGTTCTGGCATTATTTACAGGGAAAAAACAACTTTAACACCAAGTTTTCGTGTCATAGCTGATAACCCATTTATCTGCCTCTAGCTCACCAGGCTTCTTGTGCAAAGTAAAAACTCAAAATTGCTACACATGGCATTATTCCCCAAGATACTCCAGCTGTCCCCCCAAAGTCACCACAAGGCTGTACCATGCCATTAGTTTCTTAATCTCATCCTCCTGAGTGACAGGTGGGGTTTTTCATCCAGAGCAAATGTCACTGGGACTGGGCTGCTTCAGGCCAAGAGGAAGGGCTAACGAGCTCAGAAGGGCTAACGAGCTCGGAGACAAGAGCCCTCTTGGAAAATTCCCTGTGAGCAGCTGCTCAGCCACGGGGGCATAGGATCCAGAGATCAAAGCTGGCAGGGCATCCCATGAGGAGGAGGGCAGCGATTCAGGCAACCATCCTTATGGCCATCAGCCCCTACAGAGGAGCCCTGTCCATACTGCTGTGCCCTGGGAAACAATTCAGCCAGACAGCATTGCATTCCCCACCCAGAGAAATTCTTTTAGTGCTATTCTAGATCAAACCTTTCACTCTGGGCAGTGTGCATATGTCTGTTTCTAAATTCACTTCTGCAAGAAATCAAAGTTTTTCTGATGGTAGTGAGGTTTGTCCACTGCTGGGCTCATGACGCCTCATGTTCACAAGTCCAACATCTTCATCTCTTACTTCAGCTCAGTCATCCTCCAGAGCTGGAGACTGAGGAGTCTTTCCATTGACCGACAATCACTGTGCTGCTCCCTCCTTAAGGAGTGGGATTTATCTTCCTTATCTCCTGCCTTTTCTAAGCTGAGTTAGTCCCCATCCCTGTCGGATGCCAGGACCTCTTTCCAAGCTAAGGGTTGTTTGCAACTGGTCATGGCATCCGGGCTGGGCCAGGGATGTGCTGCTCTTTCTTGCCACATCCAAACAGTCCTCAAATTAAAAAATAATAAAGCACTGGGGAAAAAAATCCAAACAAAAAAAATCCTCATGATTCACAGTGAAGAAAGATCATATTGCATGTTATTGATACTGAGGTTAGAATCACCTGGGTTATTGCTCTTTCCCCAGGTAACTCCTGCTCAGAATTTGTTTGCTCGTTGCCCAGACATGGTGGCCTCAGACACACACAGTCTCATGGTCACTTTGTCCCCTTTGAGTTCATTTGACGTGGCCTTGGCAAAATAAAAAGACATTTGAAAGGCACCTCTATCTCCTGTCACTGTTGCTATTAAGGGACACGTTCTGTTCAGTGTCCAGCCCACGTTTTAAAGCTTTTAAAATGTTCTTTGTCGTTCCGGTGCTACTGTTGGGTTCAAAGCAAATTCAGCTGAGGTGGGATTTAGAAATCTGATCAACAAGAGTCCCATTTCGTAAAGAAAACATGGTAGAGTTGAAAAATTAATATCACTTTTATAAAAAAGCACACTATTCATGGAGAAAGAATGAGTATTTGTTTGCAAATCAGAGATGCAGTACTAGTAAGTCATATTATTACTTGCAGTGAAATTAATATTTTCCGCTTTAACAATTTCTACTTAAAATTACAACTCAAGAGTCTGAACATTTTTTTTAAATTCTGATCAAGATTATTCTTTTTTTAAGTTATTAACTTTAAAAGAGTAAATCTTTTGAATTTTTAGATAAAAGAGTTTTCCAGAAAAAAAATTACAAGAACTGATATCAGTTTGTGGTCAGATTTTATTCCTACAGTCATAATGAATCTATTTCTTTTCTCTTCATTGCAACCAAAACCTAGAAACAATCATAAAAGTTACATTATCTGCCCCCATGAATGGAAATCTTTGCTCTGCAGAGGTTTTGTAGATCCGACTGGAACCCTTTTCAACTTAATTTTATTTAACTATCTTGCAATTAAGGAATAGCTTATCAAATGTGCTTTTTGTATTTAATTATATTTATGTATTTTTAGAAATGTAAAATATAAATTCAGACTTTGGAACCAGGAGTGTGAAAAATGGTCACAGTAAAAGTTCACATTGAACTGTTGAATGTATTACTTAATTTGTGCCTTACTTGCATGCTAATGTTATTCCCGTGGAAGAAAAAAATAGTTCAGGATTCTTATAAAAGTTGAAGCCAGTCTAAGTTAATAAAAGTTAGGTGAAATTTACAAAATTATAATCTGATACAGGATAGTTTTATGTTTGCATGACTTTTAATAAGCAGGAAAAAAATTAAAATACACCCAAGTCTTATACAGTCTTGTGATAATCACCAGAAATGCGGCAGTGCCAAATGTTGAGTTTATTCCTACATGTAATAACTAACAATATTATATATAATGTATGCAGTATTATATTATGTAAAAATATTATAATTTAAAATTAGCAATATACAACAACTCACTGAAAATTATTTTTATATATTTGTTCCAATAGGTTTTTTCGAAAGCACATTATTGATCTATAATTATTATATTATTATATAAGAATAAAAATAATGATATTATTATAGCATAAGAAAAATATTATAAAATATATATTCCCATAATTATATGTTATGTATATATAAAATGTAACCACATAATTGTGTTTAAATTTCTTACTACTTTTCAATATTTTTCTATTTTTAATAACTATATTTTCAATATTATTGTAACTTCTATTTTTATATTATTATTATCCTCTTCAATTTTGAGGAATAGGTTAATTTTTTATTGGCCTGGGCTTACTATAAGCTTCTATATGTAGGTCATACAGCATTAATATATCTTTCCATAAAATACTATAATTTTAGGAAGGAACTTTATTTTGTGACGTAGTGTTACTTTACTGAATATATGTGGTGCCTTACACAAGCTGGCATAGTCTGATTTTATGCCATGTGGAGGTTTCCTGAATTTGTATGTAATTAAAATATATTCTACACAGCTCTAGTCTTTTTCAGAAATTTTTTTCACATTTATTACAAATTATTTCCATATTATGGAAGAATACACACACTCCTTTCTATTCTTTCACACTGTCTCAGACAAAGAAAGCTTTAACAGAAGACAAAAAAATCAGGAAAGATTAATTAAAAAATCGAGAGGATTGAGCTATGTCTGTTTTCTTTTGCATTCTCCATGTAACCTAAAGAAGTCAGAAAGTATTTTAAAATTTGTGATAAATGGTGTTACTACCTGTGGAAAAATGAAAATGATTATGCAGAGAGCTCTTATTTCCCTTTTCTTTTCTCTGTGTTATTTTGGGTTTTTTTAATTTTGGTGCAGGGCTTCATCTATAAATTCAGTAACATCAGAAATTTTCCCTTCTGAAGAAGAAAACCCATCCCTCTTTCATAATATAAAATTTAAGATCCACTGCCTTCGGTCCCTCTTTTCTAAGGGTATTCATAAATACAGTACGATCAGCTAATACCAAGAATTGAAAAGCCTCTGGCTCATCTTTGGTCAGCCCAAAGGCCAGTGATCACCTTAAAAGAGAAATCCTAAAATTTGAAGCTTTCGTTGGAAATAAACATCAAAGCTTTTGATTAAATAATGGCTTTGGGTCTAGAGAGGAAAGGAAACAGCGGCTTTGTCCTTCCTCTCTGAGGTCAGTTGCAGTCATGGCAGCATTCATATTTTATTCCCATTTCCAGTACTCTGGACCACTCTGCCTGGATTTTACCCAGTGTCCTTTTAAGCTTGACCGATATAAGGTGAATATCAATGTAAATAAATTCAAGGGCAAAAGCATGGGGCAGTGACATGTCCGCAAAACAAAAAATAAGACTCTACAACAGCTGTGTGGTATCAGTTTTGCTCGATGCTGCAAAGACCTGGGGCATTACGCAAGCTGACAAGAAAAGATTTGATGCATTTGATAGCAGGTGTTTAGGAGGGATCAGTAATGTCAAGTGGCATCACTGTGTCAGGAACATCGAGTTTCAGGAGAGAACAAGAAAGGAGAAGATTGTGGACTTCCTAACAAGGCAGTGACTTCCATGGTCTGACCACTTCATGAGCAAGAAGGGAGGCTGGGAGGTAGGGGAAGCTCTTGGAGCTGGATTTGCTCCTCCTGGCTTCCCAGCCCAACCTGAAATGCATCAAAAGGCTGGGGAAGACAGCAGAAATCTCTTCTGCTTTTTGACCTGCTGAGGATGAGAAAGCCTTGGGGCAAGGACTGTTGTTCAGCTTCTCCAAGGGTGTAGGATGTGGTCAGTACTCACTGACCTGGTGGGAGATGTGAGGAGAGAAGAGGTGAATGGGAAAATGAAAATAAAAGACACTTTTTTGCAGGACCGCTCTCCAGCAGGAATTTTCACGTGAATCAAGGATTTCCAAACCAGGCCTCTAGGGTTTTTTAATGAAAACTTAGACCATGCAGACAAAATGGGCTTTAACAGACTCTGCAGAGCCAAAACCTACAGCAGTAGGCTCATTCGACTCCAATGAACTCCCACAGATGTGAGAGCATAAAAGTCCCCTGTTGTTCACATTTTCTCCCAGAAACAGCCTTTCTGCATGTAGCTGAAGAGCATCTCTCAGTAAAACACAGCCCAAAGAAGATAACTTAAAACAGATGGGAGCAAGGAATACTAAAGCCAGGCCATGTGGGTAGAGTGGACCTGTTTGAAGCAAGTGCAGCCAAATGGATTATGATGTAGTAATGTGTGAAAGAGGTTGCACTATTGTATGGACTATCTGTAAGTGGAATTTTTTCATGATTGAATCAAGAAAAGGAAATGTACTCTATCCAAATGTTAATAAGAACCATACTTCAAAAATATCCATGTTGAGTTCTTGTACCAAATAATGTCAAAAATAACTCACTGTCCAAACTAGGATCTTACCTTTTTGTTATTTATTTTTAAAACTCTTACTGAGGGTTTAAATATTCTCCTTAAATCTGCAGCTGTTTAAGTTTATTCTTTTTTAATTTTTTTTTTTTTTAATTTACAATGCCTTTAGGCTTCAGAAAAAGTAGTTAGTAATTCCAATGAGCCATTAAAGTAAAAAAATCAAATCTCTGTTAGAGGTATATATCTCTGGTTTTGAGCTAGAATGTTTTGCTTTACTTTTCCATGAACAGTTCAGGATAGCCTTCCAAAAATAGACATAACTAAAATATAATACTTCTAGTGGTAAAAAATATTATTTCTCTGAAACATTCTGAGCTGCATTTTAAAAGCCAGCACAGGAACACTAATCAATGATTCCACAAACAGAATCTATTACAAAATTAATTATAAACCAACAATACTCACCCCGAGCTATTTTCAGTTGAAATTTTGGCTCCAGCGTTGCCTAAAAGAAAGTGAAAATATTTATTCAGGCAGCTAGCTGGCCTATCAAACATCCAGCATTTGGAAGATCTCATGACAGAGCAAACACTCACACGAGTGTGAGGACAACACCACATTTCAGCAGCACTGCGGTGTGCCAGAACGAGACCTGGGTAACACCAGTGACATTTAGCAAATTACTGCAGAAAACTGATAAGGCCATGATCCTTTTTTATGCTGAAGATCATGCATAATGCCTGCTGTGCCTCAGCACCTTTTCATAAATATAGAATGGAAGGTGGCGGCAATATGCTGACAGATGCCACAGAGCAAGCGGTGATTGCCCTGCTCCAGGCATGAAAGCCATACCTGGGACCCTCATGGGGTAGCCCTGTGGCTGATCCCACAGCTCAGCAGGTCACACAGCAATTGCCCAGGACAGAAAGTTGGATGAAGTGCTGAGTTTTGAATGATGAGACTAACTCTTACTGTGTTACATGACAAAAGCATGACACAGCCTTGTTCAGGCAGTGTGTGACCCCATGATATGTGTAACTGTATGTGTGTACACAAATAGACCTGAGGAAATAGTGTGCTAAAAAGCTGGTTTAGAGAAATTTACAGGGCAAACCTCGGTGTAAGAAGATAATTACTATTAAAATATGTCTTCAATCTGTGTTTAGTGAGGGACTACACCTGAAACAAGACAAATTGAGAGAATCCCCTTTATTGCACAGTAATATTGGACCCTGACCTAGGTCATGTGGGGCCTTTCCCACCGAAAGACCCTGGAGACAGGACTCCAGCCAATGGCAGCTAGATAATGGCATGTGATTAATGCATGGATGGACAGCGGCACGTGGATAACCTTCCACAGAAAATATGTGGATCCCCTGCTGAAAGATGGGATGGGAAGGGTACCATCTTCCTGTTGTGTGCCAGCCCCAGAGGATCTGAGAGTTCCAAGATCTAACAGATGATTAGCTAAAGGACTGTTGGACAACAGGAGTTGTTTCTCCTTCAGTGACCCCAAGCTCTGGTCACACCAAAGTTTGGCTGAGTGAATGTGACAGGAGTTGGCCTGCAAGGGTCAGCAGCAGAGGCCCCTCTGCCAGGGGAACGTGGCATGGCAGAAAGGTGTCACCTCCCACCCCTCAGCCTCCAGGATTACCAGTGAGAAGAGCACATACACAGATACATCAAGGTTAAGTACCATTTTCCCTGTCTATTCAATAGTGATAGCAGCTGTCTAATATTTAACCTGAATGTGTTGGGAAAAGTTCATGTTTATGACTGATAGGTGATTTCCTAAATATCTTTTCCTTTAGAAAAATTATCTGGATCTTCTCCTCCCTTTTAGTTAGGATAAAGCCTTCTCTCTCAATTTGAAGAGCAAAAAGGCCAAATCATTGTGCTAGTAGCATCATGATCTGGGTATATCTCAGATGTATGTTTAGGGGTGGAGTAAAAAAATAAGTGCTGCCTGCAGTTTTGCAATTTATCCATGTTGTTCATGTCATTTACTGTTATCCCATTTGAAAATGATGATAAGTGCAGTGCTGTGCAATTGTCTCATGCCATAGCCTCTGTTTTTCCTGACCACTCTTCTCCTCCAGACGTTCATGGGAGGGCAAGGGCAGGAGCACCTCTGGGATTAAGAAAACAACCCTGACTGTACTTCTGCACGGAATGACAGCAGTCCTTTCTGGGAAGTGATTGCACAGCATTTCTCAGAGAAGAGGCACCACACCATTTTCTCTGGGTTTTTGTGGTATTCCAGATCATAGGATGGATGTAGCACAGCAGACTAAGAGCAGCGTTAAGCGCTAGAGTTTCAAGTTAAGGTGCAATTGTGTAGATAAGAAAGTCTGAGCATCTTGGCCACAGCCAGCTGTTTTCCAAACTTTACAAACCCCTCTCATTGGGGACAGTTCTCTACAGACTCTGGTTTTGCTGGGGCGGAGAGTTAACATCAAATCAGTGAACGCCCGCATTCACTGCAAAAGATTTTTGTGGCAAAAGATTTTGCTGAGGCGAAACGATCTTTAGAAAGAAGAGTAGGTCTCCTCTGTGTCTCTGTTCCCATGAACTTGGCAGAAGGAAGGAAATGACTAGACTTAGATTATGACTTATATTTATATAGCTTATAACTTATATAACTAGTAACTTTTCTTTTGTTAGAATAATACTGTTCCATCAAAACAAAAACTCCTCTGACAAATTTAACTTGTTTAAAAAGATTATAGAGACTTTTTGAACTATTTTATCTATTGTAGAAAGAGGAAATAAAAGCACTTTGGCAGAAATATTTCAGCTATAAATGTGGCTGGCTCAGGTGATGGACAGCAGGAGGGGTTTTTTTTTCCAAGCTGGAATTTCTAAACACATGCTTTAAATTCTGACTGAGAATGGAAACAGAATATGAAATGGCAGAATTTTCCATAGGATAGAAACTCGAATTTTGACTTAGCACTAAGACAGAAATGAAGATGGAAAGTTATAGCAAAACAGAATTTAAACACTCATAAATGATAAATCCAGGCACTGCAGCTCTCAAGTAATTTTTAGGTGTAAGGGGAAACCTTAGAGGGGTTCAGGTCTCTTTCAAGGCTGTGTGTCCAAGAAGGCGCCACTTTTCCATCTTGTGCTGACTGTCCCTGCTGCTGGATCAGAAGGACCACGGTGACTCTTTGCTGCTGCATTGTTTTCAGAGAGTACCTGTGAACACAAATTCCATAGAGTTTATGGAAAATGACCAGGTTTATCAGTCCTCATGCACACAATGTGCTCAGGTGAAGGAAGAGCTGACCTGTTGTGGCTGATTTCAGTGGGGAATCAACAGGCTTGGGAGAATAAATCATCCAAACAATACCTGGCTCACTATCAAAGGTAGGTGAGGAGGGGACAGGAAGGGTGAGGTTGGCAACATTAGGCACCAGGCTAACCTATGGAAGTCTGAAAGAAGGAGTTTCCTCTGTTCCAAAGACAAATCTGGCTGACCATGACAGCTCCTACAAATTTACAGTAGGTGGAGGTTCATGGCTCCCCTGCACCAACACGAGTTTTACTCAAGATGATCAACAGAAAAAAACACATGGCTACTCCTTCACCTTGTGAATTATGTGGTGTTGTGGTCAATGGTCAGTTTGTAACTGGCCCAACACCGTTGCTCACTGGCAAGGAAAGCAGTGGGTGAACATCCTTCACAACCACGTCCATGGAATCACAGAAAGGTTTGGGTTGGAAGTGACCTTAAAACAACCTAATTCCAACCCTTTGCCATGGGCAGGGACACCTTCCACCAGGTCAATTTGCTCAAACCCCCATCCAGCCTGGCCTTGAGCACTTCCAGGGAGGGCATTGGAGCCAAATACTGCTTTCTCTTTTGTCCTGGCCATTAGAGATTGTCCCATGGGAGCCTAGGGTTTGTGTTTACAGTGCATCTTCCACATACTGGTGTTTGGCATATGGTGGACACAGAAACCTGGCTCTTTTTTTATGGCTTCCCCAGTCACATTGAGCTTTTGCTGCTTAGAGCTTAATCACTCTGACCTGTGTTCAAACAAAACCTGTATATTTCAAGTTTAAAAGCTTTTCTTTAAAAGTTTTCTTTAGGACATTCACCATAGGAGCAGAATTGTTCCCCTATACCTCCAAACCATTGACAGTTTGGGGTCCTTCTTGCATGTATTTTGAACTTTTTCACTCTGAAAAAGTCTACTTCTCTTTCCATGAGATTTTTATTACAAATCTGATCCTCCCCACTTTCACAGCAAAACTCCAGAGAAGGCAGTAATTCTAAACGAGTCTATGCAAAAAGCCATGTTATTTTCTGACATAAGGTTTTTTTCATGTTGGTTTTCACTGAAATACTGTGCATAGTTTTGAGCCCATTGTAATTGATGGCATTGTGATGAGATACCCTGTTTAGAGCAGGAATAACTCGCATGTGACATAGTTTTGTTCCTTAAACACGCAATTCTATTAAAAAAAGTCTTCCAGGGTCAAAACTTCAATGCTCCTTAAGTACTTAGGAGCTTAGCTGATCTCACTGCTGTTCCCTCTGAAAGCTCAAAAAACTATATGAAATACATATATATTCCACAGACAGCAAGTGGGACCTGTCATTCGCTGGATCTTTATTGTCTTTCAAACACAGAGAGAACCCAAAACTTTTGTTCAGGTCTGCATTGCAACAACACAACGCACACCTAAGTCTGTGCTCCGGTGGGAGAAGGGATTGTGAGCCAGGTTCAAAATAAAGGTTGCCTGTCCTGAGGATTCACAGTCTAAACAGTTCAGCAGTTGTAAAGAAGGGGGTGTTGTTCGCAGTGAAATCCAAGGTGGCAGCATCCTTGGAACGCGACTCTTGTTTGTACAACGGAGCTTTTACACCAACATTTGCACGGCTCAGCTTCTCCCCTTAAGCTTTTAAGACCTTGACCCTCTTTGCAGCGATTTAAAGGGCATTGGTGATTTTACTCCCCAAGTGTCTCCTGCTGCGCGGAGCAAAGCCCGCACGGAGTGTGCAAGTGCCTGTCTGGGACACTGTAAGGAGCACACGGCAGGGGGGAGAGGATTCTCAGATGAATTTTGGGCTGGGCGCATAACACGTGCTATGAATTATGCAGGCAGCCAGAGCAGTGCCACAAAAGCCGCCACACCCTCTGCTTGTGCCCCTTCCCTTGCAGAAAGGGCTATTTTAGGAATGTTTAGGAAAGATGAAAAATATTTAATTAGGACTATTTTTTACCATCCTGTTAATAAAGTAAGGGGCTGTAATCGCTTTGGTCTATCACGTGCCTCCATTCTGACCAAAAATAGCCTGCTCTGTTCATAAGAACATTACAACTGTAAATTCTGATAACTTGAGAACCAGGAATGAGCATTGATATCTAAAAATGTCCCTTTTTGACTGCACTGAGAGACAAGGGCTAAATCTGGATATGAAGCTATGGCATTTTTTACTATAAACAAATGCTGTCAATGACTGAGTACTTTGATCTGCTAGACCACAAGCCAGAGTAGATTTGTAGGGAAATATTCCAATAACAAAGCACTGTCGAGAGGGGAAGAGACAGGGCTTTACTGGCAGCCTATATGTTGCCAGACCAAGAAATTAGAGGATGGATTGCAGATGAAGCTAGGAAAGAATGTGTTCTAAAGTCATTTACCATAGCCTACCTAGGAGTTGAACTTTTTTTATATTTATTCACCCCTTCAAAATATGTATTTATTTATACATATATACACATTTATTTGTTTATACATACATGCATGAAAACATGTGTGATGCCCTCCTGCCTGCATTGCCAAGAAAACAAATTTTCAACTATTTATAAATAAGTCTATTAATATTATATATATATATGAATGTATGTGTGTGTATATATATATATAAAATCGTGTTTTATCTACTAGATCTCAGAGGGAAACCATGCCCACCAAGGCCTGTACCATTAACACAGTGGCACAATGGCACCCTCTGTTGCCCTTTGGTGGCTGCTCCCACTTGGGTGTATTAACTCCTGAAAACATCTGTGCACCATCTTCTCCAAATCTGACTCCTTCCTGCCCAACTTCCATGTTTGTTTGGAGTTATCCTCTGTTATTTCCCTTCTTAATAAAATGCAGTTTGCTCTTCAAACCTGTAACTGGGGGAGATGGCAAATTGTGGGATTAATCAGCAAGGGGAAGCTGTGAGAGCCTGGATTGCCACACTCATTTCAAGAATAGCAGCCTTCTGTCCCCGTTTTGTCCTCCCTAGCACGGCTAATGACAGCTTCCTGCAGCAGTGGCATAAAACACTGAGCTCAGCCCTGCAGAATAGTGATCATTTCTAGGAGATGCTGTGTGAGACGGCGCCTGGCGCTTCCTGGAAAGTGATTAGTCCTAATGAGATCGGGTTGTCCAACTCTCATGCCACTAATTAAATCACAACTTTTCTTTTTTTTTTCCAGTTACACAGAAGCTTGATTCATGAATTAAAACACATAGTGAATCTGATTGTAACTCTGATCCTCTGTGTGGTCATAATTAAACAAGCAGCTCCTTTTATGAATTGAAACAAAACTCCTTCTGGGGCATGGTGAGTTTTCACTCCTAATCATATTCACTTACATCCATGTGACTACACTTTAATTGCTCATTAATGGGATGACAGACAACCACCTTGTTCTTCCTGGACTTTCCTAATTATGACATTTTTGAACTGTAAGGACACAGGACTCTTCTCATACTCAGTTTTTTCTGTCCTTTACCCTCCCATACTCTGCCATGTTACTAAGAATAATAAAACCATCTTGCTCAAACAATATAATTAATGACTGATTTTACTGAGCTGGCATAAGAAGAATTAAATATGTGTTTTCCATTGTTACTGATATGACTGCCTATTTTCCCCATACGGAGTCTGAAAAAATGATCAAATGCTTTACTTACAACTGATCACTTAGACATGATCACTCAGCAGTCATCAAATGCTGTTAACATCAGCAGATTTTCATTAAAAAAATCCACATGCTTTCTTTGATAGGTGTTTTATAGATAAAATCTTTTACACTGAAAGTCTTCAAATCTCGATATGAAAGGGGAGGTGAAGAGAAAATTCAGAGAGAAAGCAAGAAGCTGACATAAAAGTCACTCTGGATTTTGCACGCACAGAGCTGTGTTTCAGAATCTATGCCACATTCACTTGCCTTGATACAAAGACGATGTTATCAAGAAGTCAAACTGAGTTTTATCCCAGGCCTCACAAAAACAAGCATGTTTGACAGTTGTGGGAAAGAAGGGGGCTCAAGATGGATCTATTGTTCATGCAGAAATATCTCATTTCAGAAGTTAAATTACTCGTAATGATTCCATGTTAATTTGTTATTTGAATCCCCTGCAGTCCCCCTTTCCCCAGATAGAGCTGGATAATGGGAGATGGTAAGGACATTACTTAAGCTTTTTGGCTTAGAGTAGATGCCTGCTGAAACAAGTTCTGATAGCTGCTGATCTAGATATGCATTTTATTTTCTTTTAAAATAAAACCTGGAGGTTTCAGAATTCAACACAACCATTTTTCTGATTTTTACTTCGATTTGTTAAAAAAACCACCTAACAACACAATGCTAAAATGCCAAAGAAAAGTTTCTTTGAAACAAAACCAGGCCCAAAATAGCAGTATTTTTAAAAGAGCACTTTTCAACAGGACTGAAATTCTTTCCTCTTCTTATTTTCTTTAACTAAAGTGGCTGACAAAATAAATACATTTTCTGAAGTGTTTCATTTTGGCCAAATTTGCATGTACTGGTAGAATAATGGATCCACTAAACTGATTATGAGTGGCTGGGGCTGCATGTTTTCCTTCTTTGGGGTTTAAGGCCCCTACAAGTCTACTGGGGCTGACTTAGTCTTTCCTGAACAGAGAAATTATTCTAATAAAGATGAAAACTCCAAAGCAAACAACACCCAAAATTGCTGTGACTCTCATCCAGAAAGGTGAGAGGTAAGGATACATTACAAAGCCAGAAATTAATGGGTACAGCCTACTCTAGGCAGTGTTTGGCATTCTCCAAAGCATCTCTACAAAGGACAGAGATGAAGGAAAATGTGGACTGTCTGGAGACAGAGGTGCATACTGCATATGAAGAATGAGATTTCTGACTGGAGGATGATCGGAAGCTGGTGAAAGAAAGGCAAGAAGGGAACCCCAGAAACTACAGGCCTGTTTGTCCCACTTCAGTGCCTGGAAAAGTTATGGAGAAGATAATTCTGGGAGGTCCTATAAAAAACTGTCGTGGGTTTGACCCTGGCTAAATGCCAGGCACCTACGACGTTTGCTTTCTATGCTCTCTCCTGCTGCAGCCATGCAGAGGAGAGGAAAAACTAACACAAAACACTGGACTCATGAGTTGAGATAAGATCACTGATAAGGGACGCACAAGATTCAGGGCAAAAGCAGGCGGGAAACTTAAAGTTGCAAAAAAAAGTGATTTATTAATCTAACAGAGTCAGAGGATAAATTGGAGATAAAAATAAGCTCTTAAGACACCATTTCTTCACTCACCCCCCTTTTCCCTCTTAAGGCACCACTTCTCAGCTCATCCCCCCCCTCCTTTCCAACTTCCCAACAACTCCCAGGCAGGGTCAGGGTGTGGGGTTTTTCTCTTAGGTCAGTCCATCGCAATTCTTCTACTGCAGACACTGTTTCTCTATTTGCCCTC
>VZRL01003256.1:262251-298573 GCA_013397895.1 Origma solitaria
TGCAAGGCCTTTGCAACTCTCAGTCTCTGGGACTCCCACTGGATCACAGCTTCCTGCAGGCATCATCTGCTCCGCTGGTGTGGGCACCTCCCCACAGGCTCTGGGGGTTGCTCTGCATCCCCTGGACTCCATGGGCTGCAGGGGGACCACCTGCTCCCCCCATGGTCTTCACCACGGCTGGCAGAGGGTTTTCAGCTCCGGCGCCTACAGCACCTCCTCCCCCACTTTCTCCACTGACCTTGGTGCCTCCCTGTTGTTCTCCCTCACATATTTTTACCTCCTCCTCCTCCTTCCCTGGCTAAAAAGAAGTGCGTGCTCACATTGTTTTGATTTCTTCTTAAATATGTTTTCACAGAGGCGTAACTAACATCTCTAATTGGCCCAGGTTTTACCAGCAGCATGTCCATCATTTTACAGCCATCAGAGACTGGCTCTGCTGGACATGGTGGAAAATTTCCAGAATCTTTACTCAGGACATGCAGGAGCCATCTTTGTACCCCACCCTGTTCACTGGCAAAAACTGGGCCAGGGAAAACTACCACAAAAACCTGAAGGACAACGCAGTCATCGGTCACAGCCAGCATGGCTTCAGGAGAGGGAAGTCTTCCTTATCAGATCTGATTTCTTTTCATGACAATGCAGCCCACCTGGCTGATCAAGGGAAGCCAGTCCATGTAAAATGTTTGGATTTCAGTAAACCTTTTAATACTGTCTCTCATAGTGGCCTTCTGGAAAAGGTGTCCATCCCACAGCTGGATAAACTCATCATGGGATGGGTGATAACCTGGCTCGGGGGTTGGGTTTGGGCACAGAGGGCCCTAGTGGATGGGGTGACATCAGACTGTGACCTGTCACTGCTGGGGTTCCACAGGGCTCCATCCTCGGACCTGAGCTCTTCAACATCTTCATGAATGACCTGGACACAGGACTGGCAGGGACCCTGAGCAAGCTCACAGATGATACAGAGCTGGGAGGAGCTGTTGGCTCCCTGGAAGGCAGAGAGGCCCTGCAGAGAGACCTCCCCAAATGAGAGCCCTGGGCACTCACCAACATGTGGAGCTCAACGAGGGAAAGTGCCGATTCTGCTCCTGGGATGGCAGCCCCGGATGGACGGACAGACAGGGGAATGAGGGGCTGGGGAGCAGCGCTGGGGAAAGGCACCTGGGGGTCCTGGTCCATGGGAAGCTGAACATGAGCCAGCAGTGCCCTGGAGCCAGGAGGGACATCCCTGTGCTGGGGACATCAGGCACAGCATGGCCAGCCGGGCAAGGGAGGGATTGTCCTGCTCTGCTCGGGGCTGGGGCGGCCTCACCTCCAGAGCTGGGGGCACTTTGGGCACCACAATATAGGAAAGAAATTAAACTACTGGAGAATATCCAAAGGAAAGTCAAAAAGATGGTGAAGGGCCTTGAGGGGAAGCTGTGTGAGAGCGGCTGAGGGCACTTGGTCTGTTCAGCCTGGAGAGGAGACGGAGGGGAGAGCTCAGTGCAGCTACAGCTTCATGGTGAGGGGAAGAGGAGGGGCAGACACTGATCTGTGCTCTGTGGTGACAGTGACAGGACTGAGGGAATGGCCTGAAGCTGTGTCAGGGGAGGTTTAGGGTGGATATCAGGAAAAGGTTCTTCACCCAGAGTGTGGTTGGGCACTGGAACAGCTCCCCAGGGCAGTGGGCACAGCACAGCCTGGCAGAACTCAGGGAGTGTTTGGACAATGCTCTCAGCACATGGTGTGACTCTTGGGGATGGTGCTGTGCAGGGCCAGGAGTTGGACTCAGTGATCCTTGTGGGTCCCTTTCAACTCAGAATATTCTGTGATTCTGAGCAGTTCTGTAAAAACCCTAGTACAACAGGCCATGAAATCAAAACAGGCTACAGAGTGCTGTCTGTCCTTAAATAAAGACAGACTCATAGCAGGTGACTCCTGTTTTCCCACTAGTTCACAAATATTTTGTTTAGCTACCCAGCCTGCCTGGAAGTGGGGGGCATGTTGTCAGGTCAGAGGACCTGCTGTTGGGTTATATCACTGTTATGAGAGTCACGCTGCTAAGGAGCTTTGAGTTGTACCCCATACTGAGAATAGTCTAAATAATCTGTGACTCAAAGCATCTCTCATCAGGGATCACTGTGAACACAAGCAATTTCAGCTGACCCAATGAGCTAAACACAAACATGACAAGATCTCAATAGCACCGGAACATTTGTTTTCAATATCCTGAGTGTGAAATCGGGGCCAATGGGCAATATTTACTTGGTAATTGTTTTGTTTGCCAGATGTTTCTTTCTCTAATTTTACTGCAGAGAACATACGAGTGTGTACTGGAATTAAAATGATGATAGGAAAGAACACAGTAGCCAACTCCTTGTTAATTGCAGCAGCATAAACTGAAGTGATTTCCAAGACAAAAGCCATTACTCCACATTTGCATGGGTGTGAGATATGAACCCAGCCCATTCTCTTAAGGGAGCGTCCCTTGTAAACAAATTAATTAACCTTTGAGCTCTCTGAAATAAAGTTTTGAGAGCGGTAGGGCAAGAGAGAGCACAGACTGTAAAGCTCTTCTCTCGCTCAGGCTGAAGGTAGTGCCTTCCAGAGGGAAAAAGCAAAGTGCACCTCACTGCCCACTGCCCCAGATGTTGAGGCTGACCACGACTGATCCTTCTGAAGCTGCCACAAATCCAGAGGGAACCACAACCTGTGGCAGACACCCAAAATGAGGAACACAAATAGGTAAAATGCAGGTGAGATGAGGCATGGAGCTGTTCCATTTGGAACCCTGGCAAGGCTCCCCACCCACACTCCCTCCCCAGCCATACCTATAATGCACTGCAGGAATGTGTTCTTTGATGTAAACCATTTTTCCAACGAGTAACTTAACTTTTTAATCATAATTTCTTTTTGGACAGGAGTAATTTTTGACAGTGCAACTGATGGACACATTAAATGTGGAAGCTGAGTAAGGCTGGGACCAGAGAAAGTTTTCTGGCCTTAAATGAGCTGCACTTAGTGAGTTCTGTGTCCACATCAAAGGTATTTTGCAAAGAAATAGAGCTGACACACTGTTACACTTCTATCAAAGTATCAAATGTAATTTTATAGGTAATTGCTGCTGAAACATATTCTGTGAAGAAATGAGATCAGAAATACTGAGACACAGCTCAAAATGATAATGTGTCTTTCCTCCAGGTTGTCAATAGATTCAGAGCAGGAACAGTGCCAGGTTAAAGCAGAGCAAATATTTGCAGTGCAATGTTTTATTCACTAGAAAATTCCTCAAGTTTCTTATAGATAATTTTGGCTGATAAAGCAATTCTTTAACTGCAAAGTTTTATTTGAGTAGTTTTAGAAACACTACTGAGTGTGAGCCCAGGAGGACAGGCTGGGGTTATTTTTAGAATGCTAACTCCTAGATAAAACCAGAGCATTCCTTTTTGCAATACATTTTTTGTAAGTCTTTGTAGATTATTGGTTAGTTGGTTCTGGGAGATTGTATATGGAATGATTTGTCCATGACAGAGATGTCCTTAAGCCAAAATCTCGGATCCTGAAGCTTTGCATACAGCTCTCACCTTTTTCATTTTATTGGTCATAACCCTGGAAGCACAGTTCCCCAAAATCTGGAGGGAGTTTGGGTCTGAATTTGAAATTAAAGTAAGGCTCATCCACTGAATACAAAGTCTTATTTACCAAAGGAAGCCAAGCTCAAACCACATCACGTTGAACTTTGGCCATACATTTTATAAGATATTACTTCAAATGCAAAAAGGCATGCCAGCTTAAGAAAATACCTCTCTTTCCTCCTTTCAAACAGATTTTCTTTGCTTTTCTAAGGTTTGCCCTCTTCACTGCTCAAAGAGTAAGTATTCAGTTGATAAATGGGAGACCTCTTCCAGATAGAGTCCATCTTGGCTACACTCACACTATTAAAAAATGTAAATACAATTTGTAAGGGAATCCAAAATTTTCTAGGAATGCTTAAACCTTAGAGGAGTGTCAAATTCTTCAGACTGAGCAGGGTCTGTCCAGATGGCTTAGTTGGGATCTGCATGCTCACCTCACCAGAGGAAACCCAAACTAGAACTTAGGAGGGTTTATTAGCAAATCCCACACACTGAGCTATCCTTATAAATACCTAAGGAATTAATTTATAGGTTAGCCCAGAGTACAAAAAGAGGAATGCACTGGTTTTTCCACAGATGGTTATGTGAAAAAATATTTCTCCACCAGTTGTTATTACTTTGAGATAATATAAATTACTCTTGGCTTCTACAAATGGGTTCACTGGCAGAGGCAGTCAGTCAAGTAGGGCCTTGCTCTGGATTTTAGCAGCACTCTAGGACAACAAGCATAAATGTTTCACTAATATTTGAGATGGGATTCATTGATGTGGCAATGCTATTTAATACCCGTAACTTATAGCCATCTTTTTAAAAATATATGCTTAATAAGCTTTCAAGCTGCAAGGATCCTACATAACTACTTACAGAACCCAAACATGAAAACTTTATCAGAACAAGCTCCTTTCTGTTCATTCCTGATATTATTTCACAGTGAAGATGGTCAAATATTATAATAATCCATGTACAGCCTTCTTTTTTTTGCCTTCAAGCAGTTCAGCACAAAAGATGGCACATGATTCTGTAACTTCATTAGCTCCCTGAAACTGCCAGTCACAGGGGCTGAAATAATGCAGGTCTCTGATAAGTCCTGTGGAAAGTTGTGAATGACAGAGAAGCCACATTTGTAGTTGACACCTTCCTTCCCAAATGCGGTACATATTATTATTATTATTATTATTATTATTATTATTATTATATCTGTAAAAAGAGTAAATTTACTTTTTTTAAACTATTAAATGTGGTTTTTATATTTATATTAAAATAGATAATACTGCAAAAAGTGCAAGAGGAAAGGAACCTCATTACCACATCGGAGGTATTGTAGCAGGTTGAGGTTTCTGGAAAAGGAGGAATTGCACCTTTCCTGAGAGCAAGAGCCCACCTGTATGGGGAGACTGCCACAGACAGCTCTGGGGTAGGAGAGGCAGGAAACTGCTCTGCAGCACCTGAATGAAAAGAAAGGTCTTAGAAGAGTCAGAAACTGGACACTTGCCAAAAATGTTGAGATTTTAGTCCCCCAAATTTCTGAGCAAGCTCTTTCCCAGTTGTCACAGCTGGGACTCGTGTCAGGGGTCTGTGTCCCTGGCTCCCAGGCGAAGCAATGGGGACAAATGGCTGACCAGAACTGCATCCTGACACAAATCTGCTCGTGGAAACTGTCCTGGAATATTGGATTGGGCTGTGACGGCCATGGTAACATTTCACAGCTGTATTCCAAAGCAGCTGGAGCCTTTTCAGCCAAGTTCTGATAGCCAACATCAGCCCTCCGATGTGAACTCCTGGGTGAGAACTGTTTGCCAAATACTCACTATTTAGTGAACATTTCAAAGTCAGTGTTTAGCTAGAGCTGTCCCATAAGCAAAGACTTTTTACAAAATCAGTGATACTGTGATCACCCCTTGTGCTAAAGTCTCCTGCAGCTGCCAGAGCCTGCGGTGCTGAGGGTGGCTCCTCTAGGGAAACCTGTGCACACTCTGGTATTTTCTGACTTCCATGCTTCTGCAAGGCAATCCTGTGACTCCATTAATGTCATTTTTGTCATTTAATACTGTTGCTAACCCACATAATTGTTGAGGGACTACGCAGTGCAATTTAGCATAATTAAGACAATTACACAGTTAAGCACCGTGAGCAGTCAGTAGCCGAAGCTTTTGCCGAGTGTAAAGAAACCTAAAGTCTCCATATATTGTCCCTGTGCAGCCTCGGGGTTTTGGTTGCTGATGAGCATGGAGATGAACACGGTGCACTTTTAACCAGGGGGATGCTGTTTTTGAAGGGAGAGGGGGATCTGAGCCTATTCCCATCACCCACAGGTAACCATGTGGGAATTTGACCTCTGAGGATGTTATTCAAGCCAGGCTTGAGATCTCACCAAGAGAAGATACTTAACACATTTCCTCTGCCTTTTACACCCATCTGAAATGTATTTAGCTAACTTTTGAGGTACCTTGCATGTTAAACCTTGAACCACAATTGTAACCTCTCCAGTTTCCCTTATTCACACAGTATTTGATTTGGATGACATATTTTTATAATATTTATTTTTTGGCCCGTTTTGAGACTCTCATGTTAATGCCACAAGAACTTCAGTCTCCTGTATAATATTTCAGACATGGCGGGGAAAAAAAATGAAGAAATAAAGCAAAAGAAAAACCAGCCGTCTGCATCCACTTAAACTACGTTACAATAAAGCTCAGTAAAGATCTGATCAGCAGTTTTTTAGCCTGCTCCAATTTAATATGAAATAAATTAGTGGAAAACCTAAAGGCTGAAAGGAAATTTTTTTGCCACTGTTTAAAACAGGACATGAATCCTTTAACAAAATATTTACACACATTATATTAAATTCTTTCTGCAAAGGTAAAATTTAACACTGCCAGCTTCAGACAGACTGGGAAGGAAGTTTGTTTACACTTAATTTATCTGATTTTGAGAAGAAAAAGTTTTGTTCCTTTTTCTTTTTTTTTTTTTTGGCCTGTGTATACACTAGCATTGACAGAAAATCCTGATTTCATATTATGTAAATATTCTCATTAAAATACTGCTGAACACTTAAAGAAGAAGAAACAATTTGTATTCTGCTTGATAATGTTTTCATCTTGGCCTTTAGAGTTGCTATGATTTATTATCTCTGGTGGTCCACAAAGCTTTTGAGATTCTTAAAGCACCACAGCTTTCAGTGATCTCTCCATCATAGCTGTATTCATGATCATTGGAAGCGGATTTGGCATGCATTTTCTGACAATGTATTTTAATATTTAGGAAGGAAGGTGTCTGACAAGAAATATCAAATTGTGAGGCATGATACTTTCACCAGAAAGCACTGGCCAGTTTCTCCAGGGAAAATTTCAGGATCCAGGATTGAACTGCTATTCAGAAAAAGAAGGAAATGGACTTTTTCCAGGGAAGACTCCATAGTCCCCAGCCCAATTCTTTCAGAATTACTTGGAAGACAAAATAGAAGTCTTCTGCTCTGTTGACCCAGAGCAAGGACACAACATTATAATCCCAGAGCCTTAAACTTTCAGCTTTATGTTGGGAGCAGGTGTGAGGCAGGTACAATTTAGCCACGTGGAGATGAGAACATTTTGAAAAATCGAGAGAGCTTTCATGAAACAGAAAAACAGTTTCCTACAGAGCTGCAGTTAAAATCATGCCCAGTCCCTTGAACACACATACTGTTTACTAAGGAAGTTGCTAAGATGTGCCTTAGCTCCCAGGCAGAGGTGAGAAAGAATTCTTAATTCACCATCTTCTTCTTTCATCTGAGATTTATCATCTAGCCAGGCAACTTGGACCATTAGCACATCAAAGATCTTAAAACACCCCAGATGAAAAAAAGAAAAACTTCTCTAAGACCATGGTATTTCAAAGATCAGCCATGTATTTGTAGATTTTAAGATCATATGGAAACTTTGCAGTCACCTTCTCAGACATCTGCAGAGCGTAGCCCAGAGGAGGCTGCCCAGCAATTCCTAAATTATTTCCAATAAATTGTGGTTGACTCAGGGCATCTTTCTCGGAAAGACATTCAGTCTGATTGAAAGACTATAAGCGACTGAGAATCCACCACATTCTTTGGCAAGCTGCTAGTTACAAATAGGGCGAAATCTCACCAACAGCAATGGGAGTTTTGTCTGGACTCCTATTTAATCTGCAGCTTAAATATTAACAAAATGTCAAATTATTAAATATTCACAAGTGAAGTGGTTTGTAATTTGCTCCTTCCAGAAATCATGAGTCTGTAATGATAAGTAAAGTAAGAAATTGGAGAAAGTATTACCAGGTTTGAAAGAATTTCTTTAAGTCTGATTAAGGTGAACAAATATCCCTACAAAGAGCATGAGAATGCTCATCCAAGACACATTATTTCATAGTTTTGAAGCCTAAAATCTTAGTGCTCAGAGATAACATCTATTTAAAATACATGAGCAAACCAAGGCATAGAAAGTCTGTTCCTTTTACTTTGCTCCCAGTACAGTCTGCTGATGCCAGTAAGAGTTCTAGAAAAAACACAAGCAACACTCATTCCACCAGTCAGGATTGCTTGTATGGCAGGATTTCCAATAGAAAACTGATTTTATCTTTCCATGACCCCAGTTTTGTCCAATTGCTTTGCTACACTGACAGGCAGAAGTCCTTAGTTCGCCCTATGAAAAGCAGACAGCCATAATGTAAACAGAGTTTCTGTTTACCCCGAACTCAGAAAATTCATTCCAAGAGAACAATAAACGTGGGACCACATGCATTGTTTGCTTATCTTTAGGAACATTGCTATTCCCCAAACAGGCTGGCTACTTCTCACTGCTCTTGATCAGTTCCTTTTGCAAATGCACCTCATCAGCTTCAGCTAATTCATCACCGTGGTTTGACAATAATCACTGACTCTCTTTCTAAAGATAATCTGTGTTTAAAGGTTCTGTTATATAATATGCTATAAGCCAAGAATATCTTGCAACATTTGGAAAGGTAGGGCAGTAATGTTCTGCCAGATTCCTCTCAGCATTTAAACATCATTTTTTACATGCCAAAAGTTCCTTCAATTACTAATGACTTGTGAGTTTTAAGATGTATAATTTATATCTGAAGACAATAGGGAAGGCAGTTTAGAAAAACTTATCTGTGTTTTGGGAGATGTTACTACAGAAAATGTCACTGAAGAAAAAAGAAATAAATGGACTGAAATTCAAGCATGTGTCCTGGCCCCTTGGGAAAAGTCAGTGTTAGTTCAGAGCCAGTTTCCTTCAAAGACAATTCTGGAGAAAGAAAGGTTTTTCAGAGACATCCTCATAACAGATAAGTAAGCGAGACCTTGTGGGCTTGAAAAGCAACAAAGAACAGCAGAGGCAAAGAAGGGATTTTCAGCTCAGTGGAAAAGAACATCCTAGAAAAGGGAAAAGACATAAAGCTGGAAATCTGGGACAAAAATAAGTAAAAGGAAGTCTAAAACATTCACAGGATAGAGGAGAGGGGTCAGAGAAGAAGCTTAGAGCCTCAAGCAGAGCATTGAGGGTGGAACAAGAGCTATCAGTGAACTGCAGACGAAACACCATCCTCTGTATTTCTCTAGCTAAGCAAAAAATGTCTGTTCAGATTCGACAGAAAACAAGGTCAAGATTAGACATTCATCATGAGAAGGCCCTGCCAGGTAAAAGCACAAAAATCATCAATTGTGGTGACAAAGAGGCAGTTTGGGGCCAGTGGGCAGGGATGGGCAGCAGGGATGGGCAGCAGCCCATGAGCACTGCCAACAGAGACATCCCACCCACCCAGGGGGAAGGCACACCACGACTTTCCTGAAAAATCAAGGATCTGCCGAGAATCAGCTGTCCAAACCCTCAGGTCAGCACAGAGGTGCAAGCCTTTATGTAATTCCTGTTGCCATCAGAAAATAAACCATGTATTAGTTATTCTTATTCTTGCTGGCAAATGAAAAAACACTACTGAGAGAGACAGTGGTTTCCCTGCCTCACAGACAGACACATTTTCACTGAAGGAAAGCTGTTACTTCCAACTTCTAACCAGTTGTGCATTTAATGACACTGTTGTTCATCTGTTGCTTAGCTAAATTGTTTTAACTAATTCCTCTTTGATAGCTACATAATTATCCTACGCATCTTGAACAGAGAAAAACTTCTCAATATAAAAAGGGGGGAAGACATGCAAGGACCAGCCACCAAAATCTGAATTCCTCAAATACTTCTTTTTCAGGTGAATGGCAGAACTGATTTCCCACAAGCTCAATGAGGAAAGATTTGAAGGGTCAGAAATAAGAGGCCACCACTGAGGTCTGCAGTGTCTCCTCCAGTTCAAACAAAATGAAAAAAAAAGGCCTATATCTGCTTATAACCTACAAAATGTGCCTGTCATCATTCTGGTTAATTAATTCAGTTTTGAAGTTTAGATTAATTACAGTGAAAGACCCAAATACACTTTATAGACACTAATATCTGTAGTTATATGACTGTGGAATAATTAATTACTGCTCTTTTAGTTCCTCCAAATGGGAAAAATCAGGCATATTCAGCCTAAGGCACTACCAGCCACCCAATAGGTCTGTATGAAGGCTCACACTGGACTCAAAATCTCTCATTATTCAGCAGGAAGATTCAGTCTCAAAGTCTCTTTGGTACATGGATATTTCTGAACCTCTCTGAAGATGATGGTTTGGTAGAAACATTTTATTCAAGATAAATGGGAGAAAAAAAAGCTTTTTTGTTTAATGACTGAAGTTACTGATTTAGTCTAGATTTGTCTTTGATGGTTTTGCTGGGAACTAACATTTCAGATTTTGCTCTTGGCATGGCAGACCTGGATGTGTTTGCATAAGTGACAGAAACAACCTGTGGCAAGCAAAAAACACCACAAAAGAGCCCCTATAAAATAAAGCCACCGAAAAAGAGCAGCTTTATTTTCTGGAAATATTCAAATACTTGAGAAGAAAACATGGCTTTATGAGCAAAGACTCCTAGTTCGTTGCTGTAGGTCTCTGTGAATATTCTCCACAAGCAAACATGATTGCATTGAAGAAATACAGGTCACCAATCTCTCCTTCCAGTGAAAACAATCTCACAAACGAGAAATATTGGCTACGAGGCAGGCGATTATCACCAGAGGAATCAAGTTTCCCAGAAGAGAAAGGATAAGCTGATATCTGCAATCGAACTGGAACAAACAATGGAGGTACTCACAAAGCTCAACAATGGCCAGAAAATAATTAAAACAAGATCTAAACAATTGCTGGAGCTCTCGATAAAGAATCTGAGTCAAAATTCCGTAGCTTCCCAGAAAAGGCAGAAATACAACCGTGTCTTTGGGGGCAGAATGAAGTGTGTCTGAGCGGACTGAAAAACTCTGCTAACGTAAATACAATTTTGATCAGTGCATGAAAAAGAACTTCAGAAAACTGCACTAAGACAAAATAATAATTAATGTAAAATTGTGTCCTTTCTTTAACAACACGTGATATTAGAAGTTTAGGGCAGAAGTGTGAAAAAAAACCCTGTAAGATTATTTTTCTACCTCTGCTCTGCTGCCATAGATTCTGGCACTCAACTGTTGAGGGATTTTTGAGTAATGGGTGAACATAATGCTGAGAAACAAGGGATGATGGATCAAAAATCCTATCATTAAAAATGGGAGACCTTTTTCCACTGGAATTTATCAATGCACTTCAGCTGACACATGGGCTCAAGGAGCTGAAAAGAAACAACAAAAAATTTAAAAAAGCTTTCTAAATGAGTGAAAGATGGACTCAGATTATCTAAAGGACTTTCACTCAGAGGACTCTGGTGGTTCTTTCTACTCCAGCTTCTATTTGGGAAGATCAGATGGGACAGAAGGGATGTATCAGCTCAGAGTCAGGCTTTCCTGGAGGCGCACACACCTCAGGCAACCTCACATCCCAAAAGACTGGTTGGGGTTTGTGTCTGAACATAAACCCTGAGCATCCCACTTTGAAAGTCACTGCACACAGCGACTGTGCATGCAGCTGTAAGTTCATCTGATGTGTTTGAGGTATGAGACAGACAAATAACAGGGTACAGCTGGATGGGGAGCACGAGAGAAGACCTTCAGCAACAGGGAGGATGTCCAAGGAGTTTTGGGCAATCTCAGTTTACACAGGCTTGGATTCAGACAAAAACTCGCAAGGCACAGAAGACTGACATATGGATGCTTGCCTGAGCTCAAACATGTCCCTGAAATCAGAGAAGAAAGGGGCAGGATACCCGGGGACATGGAAGAAGTTGCTGTGGTGCTCCTGTTTTCCCATCAGCAGTCCCTCAGTAGAAGGAGAGAGCAAAGAGGCTGAAGGTGCTATCCTCAAGTCCTGATGCTCCATCCCTGGAATGTTCACAGCAAAGGGACTCTAACTTGGCTCACAGCTCTTCTGAGCTAACAGGGAAACAATGAAACTCAGTTCTGTTATTTTTTTTGCTTCTTTTAAGTGTGAGAGAGAGAAGGAGAGAAGAGAAAAACTGGCAAGAGCAGAAAATGCAGAGAACGGACCAGATAGAAGTTATTGTTATGAAATTTCTTTGTTTCGTGGCCAAGACCATTATATATCTCTGGCTGGCCAGACAAAGCATTATGTGTCTTCAGCAGAAGCTTCTCTTCTACCCAGGGAGCTGGACAGAGGAAAACAAAATTCAGGAAGGAGCTGGCTTGAAAAGGCATCAGAGGTCACCTCAGCCTGAAGCACAGACAATCCACCTAAGGGAATGGAACAAGATTCCTGTTCACGTTTAGGAATGGGGGACACCCTGTGTTGGATTGTGTTGGTCTTAAAAACTGAAAATGCCCCAAACAAGGGGAAAATACACCAGAACAAGACTTGTAGTGAAGTAAAGTGATGACTTTTAACCCCGGGGGAAGGAGTGTGTCCCATCTGTGGGACCATGGACCAGGCTTGGATGGCTAAGCCTGCCAGCACTAGGATATGTTTTTCAAACCCGAGTAACACCACAGAGCTTTCTAAAGTCTTTGAGCAGAATTTGTGTTTTCAGTGCTGCTCCCTGATGGCCAAGCAAGTGGCCTGTCAATAGGAAAATGAGAGCAAAGAAATGAGTTAGATTAAAAAGGTATTTGCTATGAAACCCGATGGGAAGGAGAAATCTCCTCTTACAGAAAGAAAGCAAAGTTTCTCTGGAAGATTCAGCACTAGAAATGTTTTTTAACACACAGTTTTCTGTGGAGTTTTTTGCTTAGGCAGAGTTTTGACTTTACATACAAATCATAGAGAAAATGTAATACAGACTCTGGCATTGCCTGGTAAAGTAACAAGCTCTGCTTGGGAAATTTACTCTCCAGAAAAAAATCAGATTCTGCTCCCAGTCTTTTCTGTTAAAATTGTCTTCTCACCATTAAGCACTAGCATGTGTGCTTCCTGAAAGAAATAGGCAAACGCAGGTACAATAATAGTGGAGATGCCCTCCGAGCTTTTTAAACTTTGAATTCTAAGTGTTCTGTCTAGTTTATTAAATTCTGCGTATCTAGAAATTCCACACTTGCCTCTGGACCAGCAATCTGTTCGTGTAATAGTAAGGTTCAATAGCAGTTCATCTTGTTACGTGCATCAAGCCTCTCAGAAAAGACTGGGAACAGCCTATTCCATTCCTTTGAACAGAAAAAACCCAAAACAACACTCTAAAAAGACAGTAAAATAAATCACAACACTTTCCAAAGTGCTGGGTAAACTCAGGTCCTTCATAAATTCTCGTATGTGGTTCCTGAAAAGAAAAACAGAAGTGTGGATCTTGAACAAGACTTCTACACAGCCAAACTGAAAAAATGCTCATTTCTGCTGAAGAAGAAATTTTCGGTTTATAGAAGGTTTCTCACACATTCAAACAGTGAACTTTTAGAAGAGGTATTTTGCTTGGTGTAGGCAGAGTTATGAGGAAGAACAGGCTGAATAAAGTTTGGAAGATGGCTCTGAATGCTGTGGGGTCACCCAAGAAAGTGTCACAGCACTATTTCAGGTTTCTGCCACAAGAGCCAAGAGTATCATTTCAAAGACTGAAACAGTTTTACTGGAAAGAAATTGGCTCCAGGAACCAAAACGAGCAGATTTTGGAGAAACAACGAAGATCCACCAGAGACAGAAAGACCCATTCCACATGTCGAAAAGGTAATCAGGCAAGAAACAGGTTCGAATTTTTGGCCAGAGCAGTGGGAGCTAGAATGACCTTGGGGATGTGTGTCTGATTAAACCCTATCAAAATATTTAAATCTCCATCTTCCCTAAATTACAGAGGAAATATGCTGTGGTGTGGACTTGAGCAGCCAGGGCCGGTAATAGAGAGGTCTCCAAAAGCTGCCGAGAGCATCAAAAGGCCCTCTGCAGCAGGTGAGGAAGCCCTTGCAGCACACCTGGAGAGATATCAAGGACAGGTTTTGGGAGGGAGAAAGGCCTGGCAAGGGCTTGGAACCACAAGCCACTGACTTCTCTTGTGTTGCTGCATCCACAATAATGCTTTCTGCCAAAGAAATGCTGGGTTGTCTTCTGTTTTTCCTGAGGTAAATAACCTTCATGGCCCCCACTTGGGCCAGCTGTGATGACCAGAATGCAGCAATGTTTATTGAAATTACACTCTTACCTGCAGGCCAAGTTCAGAGCTGTCAGCATCTTGGTGCCCAAAACACTCCATAGTATTAACAGTTACAGAAGATTTGTAGCAAAAGTCTCAGAGGAGTTAAGCCCATACACAGAGGGGGAAGCAAATCCAGAATCCTGCTCTCAGCCCACTGCAGTGTTAGATTCTGCCTCTCCCAAATAGTCTGAAAAGCACCCCTCCAAATCCACCCCACAAGGACCGTGGCTCAACGCTCAACGTAAACGCACTGTTTGCAAAAGCTTTTGCACTTCACACTTTGGATTGAGTGTAAGAACTCATCGCTGAGAAACTCAAAAACAGATGCACGTTTGGAACACCGAGCTCTGTACTCACGTTTCGCTTCTTCATTAGACACTCACACTCAACTGCTCTGTCTCAAACTGATGGAATCAAGCCTTTGTGGTGTGAAGAATTTGCAATGAAATGCAGTCTGGGCCCACAGACTGACTCCAAGCTGAAGACAATTTGATAGATGGTGCACTGACCACACAGACGGGTTCAAAAGAAATCAGTTTGGCACTCTGGACAATTTTAAAAGTATTTCTGATCAATGGTGTTTGGAAGTCTCAGCAACATTAATTCCATATCCAGTTTGCCAAAATGTCTACCTTAGAAACAATTTATGAGCATACATGTCAAGATATATTTAAAATCTTTTGAGACTTCCAAGTACATGAATAACACACGTATCATTACTACCTTTTTTTAACTTAGCATCACATAAATCAAATGAAATCGCCAGGCTTTCTCAACTAAGGAAAACCACTGCACTTAAAATAACAAAGGTAATACTTATTTATTAATGTACAATGTCCAAAATTCCTATTAAAATCTGTCAAGAACAGTTTAATGCAGCATACTCTCAGGAACTGAAATTAACACGTACTTGCTCAGAGGTTAAATCCACCACTTTGCTGTATCTGTATTTTTCATTTCAAAGGTGAGAAAGTTGCTTGGTTGCTGCTTTGGAAAAGTGCAAAAGTACCACATTGAAAAATGGAAACAACATCTGAATGTACCCAACGTCATTTATCAACTGTCTTGTGTCTAGATACCATAAGGTGTTTATCCACAAGGCATTCAGGGATGATAATTTATCAGAAGCATTTCCTCACGCTCTCTGAGGTGGTGTCTGTGAATGAGGAGATTATAAAATTCCTTTTTAGCCAGTTCTTGCTATCTGATGGGGACTGTTCTCTTTCAGCAGTCGCAAATGGAATTCCCTCTGCATGGCAGGTTGGTAGTTGAGGACACAGAAAAGAAAAAGGTCAGCATTGCCATTTCCATGCTTCCAGCCAGTGGCAGAGTGACATGGTCAAAGGCTTGGTATGAGCAGTTTCATTTTAAGTCAGTTGTTCTGAGTGTATATTGAAGCATGAAGGGACTCTAGAATGAAGACAAATTAAGTTAGGGCTGAATTTTTAATTTTTTTCAAAATCATCTTATATATTTATGAGCAGTAATTCTGTGCTGATTGAGTCTTAAGGAACAGAAGAAATTTTGACTCTTGCTCCTTAGATAACCATCCAAACAACACAATCATAACCTTGGAGCATATAAGAAGAAGAAAAAAGAGCTTGTTTTTTCCTTGGCTGATGCTAATATCCTGAACAATGAGGACCAGCATGTCATTCTGCAAAACCCTAACCTCACTCAAATTTGTTTCCTTGAGGCTGAACAATTGCAGTTGGATCGTGGTACAATTCTTTATAACAATAACTGCATTTACTTTTCCTGTCAGGAGCACTCATTCAACGTTTCTGTAAGGTCCCTTGACCGCTTTGTGCAGCAGGCAAAGACCAGTTTTGTTGAAGAACACGTATGTGCTCATATTCAGGAGACATCCTCAGAGTAGGAAAAGCATATCTCCTTCAGTTCTGCTATGGGATGGCACCAGATTGTCCCTAAATGAGTATGGACTGTCCATAGCACATTAAAGGAGGCCTTCTCTTTTGATTTGGTACAAGAACCTTTGGCTTGGCCAAGGCTCTATCTGCTTCTGGGACAACTCTTCCAAATCTTCAGGCACAACTAACCTTCCCCTGACTCTGGACCCTTCCTTTACTGCTTCCCATGGGGTTTCTTTATCTTCTCTTCCAAGGGCAACATTCTGACATTTGGTAATCTTCCTCAGGCTCTCTGCAGTCCCACCTCTGAAAAACCCACATTTCACCTTCTTCCTCTTGTTCATACTTTTGTACACCCCCCATGTTACTCAGTTCCCTTGTTCTTCTCATTTTCCACATCACTCGGTAAGTCAAATCCTTGTTTAAGTGTGACAATCTCATTTCAGGCATTGCACAGCTGTGGCAAACCAATTTAAAAAGACCAAGGACAGATGAGGATTTGTCAGAATAGACAGAGATGTGAGCAAACCAGGAGCGCAGCAACCCCTCCACTTATAGCCTATGTAAAAAGCTGTCTTGAGCAGAAGAGAGGCATTGAAGATATTCAAGTAAGGAAAAGTATTGTTAATAATCACATCCCCCCCTATGAAAGCCATGAAGGGCCTTTGTACAAAGCACAACCTGAATAATGTTATCTTATTTGCTGAACTATTTCTGCACAGTTTAAGCTGAGTATTCCTTTAGCACTTCTTGCCATATTTAGTATCACAGTGAGTTTGCCAAATCCAAAGACTCAGATTCGAGTGACGCTCCTGGGATCTGTGACATCTCAGAACCAGAGACCAAGCAAGAGAAAACACCGTGAGAAAGACCATTCTACACTCCCCCCACCCCCCCAAACCCATTAACCCATCAGGTGAGGCATACTTAGTGGCATATTTACTTTTAACTGAAACTTTACTTGAAGTCACGGAACAGCCCAGGCTTTGAAGGATTGCCAAGGCGAAAGGGACAGTTCTGCATTTGCCACATTGTGCATGTCAAACAATGTTAACACTGAAAGGCTTATTGTTAGAGCCTTACTGGGGAGGTTAGCAAGAGAAAGGAAAATTGGATATAGAAGGAGATTACATAATTCTTTTGAGTTTGAAAAAGGAATTTGATTTGGCAAGTATGAGCAGCAGAGATGTTGCTCTGAATTGGGGGTGAGTTTCAACTAGTAGAAAATGTCAGTTTTGAAAGAACAAAAATATGTTACTACACTGTAAGTCTGTAAAGAAATTTCACAAGTGAGTTCTGGCAACAAGCAGAGTGATTCCCCTCTATATGTTACTTGGGGGAGTTTCAGATAATTACAATTATATACCTCTAGAAACTTATTTCATCATAAAATAAATATAAATTCACTCTGTCTATAAAATTTATATCTCCAAACCATTCTGTGATTCTATAAATGTTTCTTCTTATGTTTTGGTGTAATCAGAAACTATTGGGGGGGGTGGGTGATGTAACAAATACTGAACAGAAAATTATAGTGGTAACCGCAAAAAGAGAGAGATTTACCTGTCACTGAGTAGATCATTCCAAAGAAAGTTTTCCACTTCCCCCAAAGATTTAAGGGCTGTTGGGAAAAAGGAAATGGGAAGAAAAGTGACAGTAAGAATTTTCCAGTTAAGTTTTTTACCTGGTCATCTTCCAATGGGCACAGGCACTGAGGTCTCTGCAAGAGAAATCTCTGCTTGGAGCTGATGGCTGTGAAACACTCCAGAGGTGCATGGCACTTCCTGCCTTCTCTCCCTGGCTTCATGGCCATGTCACTGAAGGCACTTTACAGACTGTGTAGAAGGATATGCCTTGGCTTGGCTCCCAAACACTCATATTCCAGTTGATTTTGGGGTAGTCATTTCCACAAAAGTTACATTCACACTTCCAGCAGAAGCAAGAAGGCTGGGGCTAAGTCAGGATAATCTATTAAAAAGAGTGAAGGATTTCTCTCTTCTCTGAAGAGGGAGGGTAATGCAAGCAAGGTGAGGATCATGGCTGGTCTTGTGTCCTCTTAACATGAAGGAGAAGCTGGAACAAGATTTGAATGCACTGTGAGGTTGGGGCAGAGGAGGAGAGAAGCATTAGAGGTGGCAGATCAGGTGTAGCAGAGTGTCTTTCACATTTCTCTGCACTCACAGTGAGCCTGCACTGCCCTTATCCATCACAAATCACACTTTGATCTATAAGAATTTGGCTTGCTGTTCAGTATTTTAGGAACATTGCTCTAACATGAATTATGGTTATGTTTGTGAAGGAGCAGCAACTCAGATTGCCGCTGGGAATGGGCAAATCCTCTGGAACCAGTTTCAGTAGAAACTAATCCTAAGAAAAGATTATCTAAAAGTTCAGTATTAAACTCTGGACAGGAGGTAGAAAGAACTGACGGCCAATTAAATATACTGGAAACTAAAGGGAAATGTGGGGGTGGAAGAAAAATGGAGATATTTTGCTGTTCCTTGACTGCTGCCCCTGGAAAGTCATTCCATCCTGAATTTCTCCAATACCATATCCTTTGTAAGGTTTCAAAACCAACATTTAAAATATATTTTTAAGGATAACCATGTCTGAAAGTTAAAGCCCTTTGGGGGAGAATAAAAGAGGTACTTCAAAGTAGCAAAATGCTAAATCTGGCGACTTGTTTTTAATGGAAGTAAAAACCTGCACGATTTAATACTTTAAAGTGTAATAAGAAGAGAAATGTCACACGTAGAGTTCAATTTCTACCCATGGAATTGTACCCCTGATTTAACAAATTCCAACTTAAATGCTTCCACCACAACTGAAAAATGTTTTTACTGACCTCGAGCTCATTGTGCAGCACAGGTCCTACAGTATTGCTAGGACTGGGATCAAAGAAGCCGTGGTTTTCAAAGCAGCCAGCCCGAAGTGAGCTAAATCCAGCTGGTGAACATTTTGCAGTTCAGCGAGTGTTGAACCCCCTTTTTTTGTGGAGTTTTGCTCAGGATGGGGTTCGTCATGTTGCATCAAAAGTCTGTTTTAGCTTCAGAGAAGTTCCTGATCTCCCCCTTGCTGCAGAATATTGCTGCCCATGATGCTGCTGTGACCTGAGTTGTCTTAGATCAGACTTCAGCCTCGCAGGAAGACTGGGCTGAGCACTGGCATTCACCCTTCAGGTGTTACAGCTTTCCTTTGGTCATGATCAACAGCCTGTCTACATGTAAGATTGAAGGAAATCATGTAATCAGTGGGTTATTCTTATTGTTAAATCAAGAGCAGTATTTAGTCTACCTGTATATTTTTTTAAAATGTCTTTTTTTTTTCCCCCCACCAACTCTGCTTTCACATACTTGAGCACCTGGTTTTAATACTCTGGACATGAAACGTAATTCTGGATTCTGACACCAAACTGATGCATGTCTGAAGATATTGGTCAGGACCTGTCTCATAAGGTAACGCTGATAGAATACATATTATCACTGTGTGCCAGGTTATTTTCAGCTCTTCACAGTGGGAAACTGCTGTCTTGGCTAGAAGAATGTCTGCAAGTTACATTTTGACCATTGAACCTACTGGTACTTAACAGGGATGTTAAGATTAACATTCATGATGTGTTTTGGAGATGAGAGGCTCACCAATATGTGGTTTCTGACATGGCTGAGCCAGCAGGGCACACTGGTGGGAGCAGCCTGAGCTGCAGTCAGGCACGAGGACTGCTCAGCTCTGCCCAGACCCTGGCTCTTCTTAGCGTGCAGTGAGAGAAGAGTGCCAAGGACCTAAACCAGGAGGCAGGATAGTGAGATGAATGCTTTTCTGGTTTAGTTGTCATCAGTGTCAGCTGAAATGCAATGCTTGGGCAGAGGGAGCACAGGTTGCAGTGACAAGAACACAGCTCAGAGCACCTGTGTGGGTACCTGAGAACAGGCACTGTGACATGAGCTTGCACGGCAGACCAGGGGCATCAAAACTCAAACCTGGCCAATGAAAATCCTGTTATTGAACAGTCAATCAATTCAGAATAAAATCATTGGCGTTTTTGCACTTAGGACCCCAAAAGACTGACACTCAGAGCAGGATGCAACCTAGAGCTTACAGGAGGTGTTGAACACACTCAAGGGTCTGAAATCTTGCCTTTCCCAGCTTGATGAAGGTCTGGGTGATCTCTGCTGACTTAGGAATCAAAGTCATGTACACAGCTCCAGGTGAGTGCTAAACTGAACATCCCTAAGAATAAACAGCACCCAGCCCACGGCAGGACATGTGCTTTATTGTATGAAATTTTGTTTTCTCACTAAATATATTAAATCATCATTTTCCCCTTGGCAGGAGCTATCAAGATACAGAATAGCCTGGCTGGTAGGGAAAAAGAGATTGCACTCTATCTCTCCTGAACCTGTGCTGCAAGAGTTATATGGCCAAAGGAGAGAATAAGGTCTGGAGCCCAGGGCTCCCCTATCCCATCTAAGCCCCTGCTGTAGCTTACTGCCCACCTTCCTTAGTCATTCTCCCATAAATTAGTCAACCCTCTAATGTCTTTGGCCAAACCATTCCCTTGAGACATGACTTATTTGCTGCAGAACTCTTCAAAAAAAGCCAAAACACCCAGGCTGATTGACTGAACCAACATGCTGCTAACACAGTGCTAACAACTCATCACACTTGGAAAACAAACAGCAAAATAAGCTTGGCTTTCACCAAACTTCCTTTGTCCAGATGCCCTGGAGTCATAAAACAAAAGATCCATACACACAGAGCCTTTCCCCTCAAGAAACAGCTTATTAAAGCTTTAAATGAGGAGAAAACTCTCTTATTTGAGGAAGGGAATAGAGGAAGGATCAGGCAAATTCCCATCTGGCATTTACAGACATATCCACTTTTTGCTGCTCATAACAATTAGCATATCTGTGCCAATGACGATTTGCAAGTCTCTGTCTGTGCTGACTTTGGATGTGCCTCAGCTGCAGGGAGGGTGAGCTCCACACCATTTTGCCATTCTGAGCTGCCTGGTTATCCACATTACCCTCATCCAGAAACGAGGGCAGACAATCAGACATGTCTCTTTTTAGTGCATAATGAGGATGTGGTAAGTGCAGCCTAAGATCCCAAAGTTGGGAAAGGATCCCACCTTTTGGGTGTATCCATTCAATTTCTGGGTTTTGGTGAAGAACTTGGCAAAAACTATGAAACTACAACATAGCAACACTACGTACATGATGGATGTAGATTATGACACCTCTCAAGATGTTTCCCTCTCTGCTGCAGTGTCCCAGATAACTTAGCCAAGCAGATGTTCACCATTATTTTGAGCCATGGAAAAACGCAAGATTCACGCTAAAAGAAGAAAAATGGAACATGGAAGACATCTGAACTATTCTCTGTTTGCTTTGTCTTGCAAGCAATGAGGAATTTGTTTTTTCTGAGTCAGAGCTGGAACTGGAACAGAGACACCTCACGTTCTGGAGGGATCTCACTACCCAGAATCTCCAAGCAGTAGGAAAGATGAGGTCTGTGTCCCTCCCCCAAATAAATGTCCTGCTTTTCTGTAGAAAATAATCACTTTTTTTGTGATGCAGTCAGAGAAAGAACGAAAGAAGAGATCTTTTTTATGATACTCTGCTTATTTTCTTGTTCCAGCACATTATTTTGCCCAGTGGTTGAAGGAAAAAAGACAGACCCAGCTACCCTTAAGGTGCAGCAGCTCCTGGCTCCATTGTCTTTCTGGGGATAATGTTTGTTCTGCAATTATAACCCCAGCTCCCTCTCAGCCACAGAGCTTTTCATTTCCATAACACTTCAAGACTCATTTCTATCTAGGATGAAATACATCCCTTGAAGTTTTCTGGGAAAAGTGTTGGTGATAGAAATCTGTTTATTGTCCGTTGTTGGCATGGAGGAAGAGCTGTTGGAACACGGCTTGGAGCCATTGCCTCCCACCTTTCCTTCTCAGTGTTAGTGCTATCGTTGCTGACCCAAATAAATGCATTGTTCCCCGAAGCAGCGAGAATGAAGTTATTCTGAACTGATAAGGCTCCTCCCTGACTATTCACTGCTTGGACTCTGTTACCAGAAAGATGGTCCCCATCTGACTTGGCTGCTCCTCTTGGAACAGCGCCAGATCTTCTCTATACTCCAAGCAGTTTAACCTTTTTCCTTCTCTCTGCAGCAGATTTACCCACGGAGCACCAAAGAATCACAGAATCATATAACATCCCAAGTTGGAAGGGACACAAAAGGATCATCGAGTCCAGCTCCTGGTCCTGCACAGGACAACCCAAAACATCACACCATGTGCCTGAGGGTGTTATCCAAATGTTTCTCAGGCTCTGCCAGGCTGGTGCTGTGACCACTGCCCTGGGGAGCCTGTTCAGTGCCCAGCCACCCTCTGGGGGAAGAACCCTTTCCCAATACCCAACCTAAACCTGCCCTGACACAACTTCAGGCCATTCCCTCCGGTCCTGTTGCTGTTCACGCCTGTTTGCAACACGGTTCAAAGACAACACAGCTTCTGGGATTGCTGCCCTTTCCAGCTGCCATGTGAAAGGAAAAGGTTAGTGCACACAGCTCCTCCTGCCACTGCTGGCCAAGCCAAGCACGATGCTCAGCGTGCCCTGCTCTGTGGTTCAGCAGCATCAGCTACTCCCGGACCTGGCTGTCCCTCAGCTTTTCCCTGGGACTGGGGGAAGCCAGCGCTGGGGCAGAGTCAGTGTCTGGCTCCATCCCTCCGTGCCCAGCCTGAGAACAGAACGTTTCATGCAGCTCAGGAAATGGCAGTTCTGCCGAAGGTCAGGGTTTGTGAAACAGACACCTTTTTTATTTCTTCTTTTCCTACTTTTCCCTTTACTGGGGAGTTTCTTTCACTCCCTACTCCCTCCTCACCCCACACTTTCCCTGGGACCGTTCCAAGAACAACCCTTGTGCCATTCTCTCCCACCGAAGGCACAAAGAGCTTCTTTTAGGGACCCACTGGCTGCTCAGGATACAAAGAAGTTAAACTAACAATGTGGCGATGCAACAGCCCATTGCAGGCAGGTCTGGATGAGTCACAGAAATAAAGAGCAGGAAGGGATTTCAGGGGCCACCTTCCCCTCTCCCCCAAGGCAGCCTGTGTATTTTCTCTGACTACATTTTCCAGCGACCTGCTATTTCTGTTCCTTCGGAGTATGGCAAGGTCCCGGTTTCTCCTCAGGAATGGTATTTATTGCCAGGATTTATCACCCCTCGGAACAAGTTTGTCCAGTCTTTATGCTTATTTAGAGAATACAACACATTTAACTGTGGAGTTCAACCCCAGAACAAAATACCATCTGAAACCAGCATTTTAAGTGCACATTTAGTCTTGGAAAGAGGCTAATATTCCTCTCTGAAAGTGTTTCTGGGTTGCCTAATGGCTAAGTTCTGGGCAGATTCTGACAGAGCGAATGCCACATGTATTATATGGTGACTGGCACCATTTTCAGGTACTTGCAGTAGTTTGCAGAGATTTAGAAAGGAAGCTTGAAGATTTAGAAAGAAAACTGGAATTACTGCATTCAACTGCTTAAAAAAAACCAAAAAAACCCCAACCCCAAAAAAACCTCAAAGCAAAAGCTAGTTCCACACTTGGGTTTGCAATCAGGCATGGTTAGATGTGGCGTCATCTCAGCTTTGTTGCCATCAGAGATTTCTGTCTCTTCAGCCAACCGTATCAGAGATATCCACCTGGTTATCCCCATCTTGCACAGAAGTATGAGGGAATTTCTCCACTCATCTATGGACACAGGTCCAAGCCACGCGCAGCATCTCCCACTGTCTCTCGTGCCACTGTTTTGGCCTTTTACCTATTCTACTCTAAACAGAAGGGCATCCTCATGGCTCTAATGACCAGGAAAGGTCTTCAGCTTCTTTTGGACTGAACACAGGAGGTTGGTACCACCTCTTCACGCAGAGTACACACATCATCCGCAGCACTGTGACACTGCCTTAGGTCCCACGGAATAAACAGCCCCAGGAGTGTGGCACCCAGACGTGGGTAGGACAGTCCCCCAGGGCATGGCGGTGTGGTGGGACCAGGACCATGGTCCCCAGTGCTTTGAGAGCTTGCAGTTCTGGGAGGAAACCCTGGCTGGGCACAGAGGCTGCAGAAGTGCCTGACAGTGCTGCTATTGCTCTCCTCCAACACGTGCACAAAGCCGATGGAGTCCTGCTTTTTATGGGAAGGTGAGGCACTTCCAAGAGTCATAAAACAACCTGAAAGAACACACAGCACACATAAAAATGCCAAATCCAGTTTGTCTTCTGCACCTCAAAACGCAGAGGCCACTGGGGACCTACCTGGGGTTTTTCTCTGCTGTGGCACAATGTGTTCTCACCTGGAGGCCAGCTGGGCATGTTCTTGCTAACAGACAAATAACATTCCTCAAAAGAGCCCATTAAATTAAAGCCTGCTACCGTGATCCAGGCAGGTTTGCAGTCTGCAGCTGCACAGCATCTGCCTGGGGCTGCCCCTGGGCTCCTCATCCCTCACACTGAGCTTCAGGCTCCCCAGGACAAGCCAGACCCAGCCACCCATGGCATGTCACCCTGCCAGGCACCAGCTCAGCAAAAGGGCACCTGTCTTCTGTCCCTGTGCCAACAGCATTGCCCAAATATCAGCCCCATTATTCCCAATGAGGTCAAAACAATTTTCACATCAAGGCCTGCGAACAAAGGAAGCCCATCATCCACAGGGTAAATATTAACAGCCCTTGGACTGTTTGCAAACGAATTAAAGGTTTTTATGGAATATTTCCTCTGCGTGTGTAAAATCTGGATGGTATTTCTGTTGGGTACAAATCTCTGGGTGTATTAACTACTATTAGATAAAATATAACAAAGGAAAGAAAAACCCCAGCCCAAAATAATGAGTTCTTTAATATTTTCTTTTTAAAGACATAATTTCAGTGCTGAATAGATTAAACTGTCTGACTGAGTTTAGTCCAACCTAATCTACAGTTTCATAATACTAGATGGAGATCATTGTTGGCTGATAGCACTAAAATTACTAATAAGTTTTTTGTAGTCTTACAGTGATTGGACTTTAAATAAAGGTCTGAATATCTAATTCCTAATTTTTTTTCCCCCCTTAACCAAAACCATTATTATGAAGTTCTCTTCAATTTGTCCTGGAACAGCTTCAGTCATGGCTTAATTCAAGTGGAAACTGAACTGAAAAATGTATTGGTTCCTCTCTCTGGGCTTTACTAGGTAATTTTGTAATAAAGCTGGATAGAAACAGAAGCTCCAAACTTCCACTTTGTGAAGGAGTTTGGAAATTCCAGATATGCTTCTGCCCAAATATTTCAAGATTTTGCATGAGTGAAAAACTATCTCAAAAATTACCTTTTTAGATCACCAAAATATTTTTTAAAACATTTCATTTAATTTCAACTTTTAAAGGCCACTCATATGCAAAGTAAATTAAAAATCAGAAGATAGTTCAAAATGGAAGGATAGTGGGCTCAACTTCTAAAAGTACAAATGGAAAGTTTTAAATTTTTTTTGTAACATTTTAATGGTTTGGTTTTTTCCAATAGGTAAGTACTTGACCACCATTTATGAAACATACTAATTTTGGCATCTTTTTCAACCTAATTTTGCTCCTTCAAAATTTCTCTGACCAATCCTTTAATAACAAAAGGAACACTAATTACATGCATGTGGAAAGCATTTTCCACTACAAATGCTCTTTATTGAGGGTGAGGAGGATATGTGTGAGCATCACAGGCTGAAAATAATTAACAGCACAGTTGAAGACCTATTTCCATTAGGGACAGCATTAGATACGGCACTTGGTTCACTTCAAACACAGAACTTCACAAATTTAATGGGACTAACAGGACCCTTTTCCACCACAAAACGAGGCAGCACATGTGAACTGCTTTATTGAGTTGGAACGTATGAACACAGTCTCAGAAGATCTGATCTGTGCTCCTGCCTCGGCCATAAATGTGACAGGTGGCTTTTTGTACCTGCGGGTGTTACAGAGATGGACAGCATCAAACGAACCTTAAATTCATGAGCAATAACAAAGATCTGAAATTCCTGAGTTTCCCTAAGAGGTTTGAGCACACCTACACAGCGCAAGGAGCTCTCAAGACAGAGCACACTCCAGTTCAGGATCCACATACGAGGCTTATTAACACTCTGAATAGTGTTGGATTAGTTAAAGCTGCTTGCTGACTTGTTAATCAAAAACGAGTATTATCCAGGAAATAATGGCTCCAAATAATGATCCTGTTCTGAGCCTCCGTCAGTCCAGTAATTTTTTTTTTTTTTTTTTTTTTTTTTTTTTTTACAGTAAGCTCCTGATTTTAACTTGCAGTAAAAATATCTGTAAACTTCCAGTGGGTTTAGTTGGCTCAGACTGATACAACAAAAGCAGGGGAAGTGAAATCCTGGCATGATCTGTATAAGACTCTTTTTAGCCTACATTTTCCATACACAGGCTTATATTACAGAACAGCTAATCAATGGAAACATTGTGCTGACATCTGTGTGTAAAATCAAGACCTTGATGTTGACACCTTTCAAATATTTATAGTAGTTATTGTACCACCTTCGTGATCTTTCAGCCAAGTTATACACACGTGCTCACGTTTTCAAAGAGTCTCTCAAGCCATGTATTTTTTGCTGTGGGCTGCAGCGCATATCAAATTTTTAATAAGAATATATTTGTGCAACTTTCCACCCCAAACTCAGGATCACTGTGCATGAATAACACTGATGTGCACAGTGTTTAATTGCCAACATCAAAAGCTCAGGAACTAATTCCACAAAGTATTTCAAACTCAAATGACAGGATTTTTAAGGACTTGCAAGGTTTTAATGCAATTTAACTGGGTGTTTTCCCTCCTCCACACCACGTCAGAGCGAATGCAGGCTGACGACAGACCACAGGGCAATACCTCCAAGCCATCCCTGCTCCAGGACATCTCTCCACGGTGACAACATGGCTTTTCCCAGCCATTTCTCAGTGTCAGACCAGCGCAGCTGTACAAGGCGCAGCCATCACTAACTCTACATGGATCCACGGAAACCTTCTCCTGCCCTGGAACTCCACATTGGTACAGTACCAGGGCATGGACACCCAGCGATTTGGGAACCAGCAAATGCAAAATACAGCCTGGAGGATTGGGTCCATCTTCATCACTTGCATGTGGGTGCGCTGCTCATCTCCAGTGGTGGGTGGGATGAGAGGAGGGGAGAAGAACGACAGATCCTCTGGAAACATCTCCCCCTGCACTACACAACACACCTGAACAACACTTCCAAGCTGAAGATGGAGCCTGCAGGGAGACAAGGCTGTGAGCTGACCAGCCCCACACTGCAGGCACCAGCCCTGGTTTGTTTTTGCATCCCAGACTGGTCACAGCCTCCTTCCATCACCTGGGACAAACCATTCTTGCTGCCACAGTTCTCACCCATAAAACACAAAGCTAGCACTCCTCTGCCAACAGCTTGTCTTACCTTTTAATTTGAAAATCCAACTTAGCTGCTGCACATTTTGGTATCTTGCTGGTGTGCTTCTGGTACAAGCCATATGTTACTCCAAAGCTGAGAAGCTTCTGTTGATCTCAGACTGGAACATGAAAACGAAGATATTACAGTCCCCTTGAGAAGCTCTCATTTGTCATTTAGAAGTCTGCTTCAGATTTTTTTTTTCCAGCAGAGGGGAAAGTGAATAAGGATCCAGTTTTCAGCGTTCTTTGTTTGTTTGAAATTGCAAAGTCTAGAAACAACCCAGGCAGACGCATGGAAAACTGCTTGTGTGACACCGGTCCAACACTTTTCAAAGTACTATAAATATTTAAATAAAATAGGCACTTGTAAAGTTCAGACACTTCCATGGATGTTTTCCTTCTGAGCTATAGTTACTCCCTATTCATATGTAGAGATTGGATGAGTATCGTATTCATTGCGCAGGCAATTTCTCTGGCTGGATCTCAAAGCCAAAATAACAGTCTTATTTAGGAGCTGCATCGGTGTTTTAACAGATTAATAAAAGGCAGCCCTGTGTCCCATCTCTAAATATTGGCATTCAAGCTGTTTGGTTGGAAGCAGTTGCCTTGTATACGTGTATACTTACAAAGATTTTCTGTTTCTGTTGCCGACAGAAAGAAATTACTGTTCTTCTACTGAATGAACAGGTCATTGTGGATTTCTCTCTTCCATTGCCTCATCCGCTACAGAAGTCCTTAGGTCAAGAATTAAGTCATATTCCTTGGGTGTGGGGCTTGCTCTTGATCAGCAAAGAGGTGACAAATGAAATGTAGCACCCTTGCCCCATGTTAGAGTTAATCCATAAATGCATGAAGGAGTGGGGTATGTGTGTAAGTTCTGTATTCAGAAAAGTTCTCTTGAGATTTATTTGGTCTCCATATTAAAACATTAGATTCCGTTGCAATGATTGAGAGACACCTGCAGTTCCTCCCAAAAGGGAACGAACACAGACTCAGTTGGATTTTAGCAGCACATTGGAGTCACCCTCACGACTTGAAACTGTCAGATCTCTGCAGAAGCAGTAAGTTTGCTGTTCATTTTTCATTCGTGGGCTTTGAGAGCAGAACGTTGTTGTATCAGTGAGTTCATGTGACACAGACCCGTATAACTGTGTCCCACCAGTGAGCTCAGTGATTTCTCTGCTCACTGCAGGTCTTCCAGCAGGCACTGGCTGTAGTCACTTCCCAAGAATGGCAGAGGTGGAGAAAACAGTCATTTCGCATGGGAAATTTTCACAAAGGTTAATTGTCCTTCTGTAAAAATATGTCTGGTTTCAACTTGGCCACATCTCAGTCCATAAGGGTAGAAGTATGATTGGTCTCAGTACTTTTCTGTGTGAAAGAACATAGAAACTGAAATTACTTCATCTCTTGACCTTTATTTTCAGTCTTCTTCTGATAACCTAAGAACTTGCTTCATAAATCTCTCATTACAAATTATTTTCTTTGGCTGTGAAAAACGTTTCGCTCCAATAACATATTTTCTATTTTTTTCCCTTGACCTCTCTCCCATCTCATAATATTTCTACTAAAACATGGGTATTACAGACACAGCATTCCAGGGTCTGTCTAATTAAACCATTTAATGGAGGCAAAGTCACATCCCCCACTCAGTTTTGTTGCTCCTGTTTGCCAAGAAGAATCACATGTCTTATAGCACTGTATAGAAGAAATCGTTTTCACCTTGGCATGCCCTCATAGGGATAAGATTTTACACATGCCAATATGTCCCTGTGTGCAATATTATAGAGCCACCATACCCTAAGAAATTATTAGAAGAGGCATATTTAATCACTTCTAGCTGCAGTTGAATCATCAATGATGTCCCAGTGACACTGTGAGTAAATGCTTGTCAGAGCTGCCATTATATTATTATATTTTTTGGTGGTTTGGAATGTTTTGTATTACATTAAGGAGAAAAAAGCAGCTTTTTTTTTTTTTCTTTTTGCAAGACAGGATGTAAATGGCTTTACAATTTTCAATAATGTTCTAACCCATATTGTGTGTAAGCAACAGCGTAATGTTCCCACACATGGGGTTAGCTCACTGCGACGAGGACAGTTTTATGGCCTTCTTTATTTCTTTGAAATGCAATGCGAAAATGTGAGGATTTCATTTCTGTTATTTAAATGTTGCTTAATCAGCAGTCTGACTCCTGTTTCTGTGGCCTTCTCCTGGGAATCACAGAGGACTCCAGCAGGCAGGTGCCCAGCTCTTCAGGAAAACATTACCATATAAAATATTTAACAATGGCACATTTTCTCCCAATTGTTTGTCAGCCATTCGAATAAAACATTTGATTATACCGCAAGCTGCCAAAACATCATTTAAGCAAATTGCTTGGGGGGGAAGAAGAAGAGTGGGAAGATGCAAGCCATAAAATATCATAACAGTTGTGGGAAAAGAATGTGACGAAAGTATTTTTTTCTTTATTTCTTTAAAAATTAACAGTGCCTGATGCCTTTTTATCCAGCACTACAAGATTTAGATGGAAAAAAAAGTCTTCTAAGACTAAAAAGTTGATGTACCATAGGTACAAATACGTTCCTTTCATCTTCATGTCATTAACACATATTGTGTTTTAGCTTTCTATTTTTCTACATATGCACATACAGAAACACATTACTGTACAAAATGTAATACCAAATATTGGGCAGATGTTTTCAATACCACATTCAGAAAAATTCAGAACATAGATGTACACACTAGTCTTGATGGTTGGAGAGCTGGGAAAATGTGCCTTGCAGAGAAATGTCAGGCACTCCCTCTTCTGAAGTCCTCAAAAAGACCAAGGGGGGATGTGATTTCAGTGTCAAAAAGTCTACACTTTTTCTTTAAAGACAGCATATATCAGATATCAAAAGGCTTTTTGACATAGCACCAAAAGACTGAAAGTTAGAGACAAATACATGCCAAGAAGAAGTATGTCACAGTTATCTAACCAAGAGGGCGAGTCTGAAGAAATGAATTGCCAAAGGAAATGGTGGGTTCCCAGCTCCTGAAGAATCCCACAGAATCCCCCAGAGGTTGCAGCCTTCATGGAAACAAGGCAGTTGGATGTGTGTAGAAGTTACTCAGTGAAATATGACGCACCTCTGTCATGACAAACAGCAGAAGAGAAACAAATATAACTCCTTTTTCCCTTAAAGCACATAACTGCAAGGCTGATCAATCTGTGCTCTCCACCCTCCTTCCCCAAAATACCCTGGGAAATTGGCAATGCTGATTACCAAACTCTGTGCTGCTGTTTGCTGTTATTCAATTTTTATTATGATAGTGCCTAAAGTGCAGGACACAACACAATAACCTTTACACAACCAAATTGCTTCCACCTTTGGGCCCCTGTGTTCACATCCAGGAGAAAAGCCCTCTTCAACTCTGTTACTTTTCATTGGGCCTCATGGGATGCCACAGAGGATTTGAGCGTCCCACAAGCAAATTCCAAGCAGAAATAAGAGATTAGAAAAGCAGGCAAATATAATGAGTGATATAACCATCACACACATTTAGACCTAATGGCAGAATTTGCATCCCATCCTCCTTTTACCCTAAGGACTATTTGCTGTATTTAACGTGAACCTGTCTCTCTGTTATACATTGAAGAGGAAATCTCCAAAGCCTCAATACCTGTGATTGTCTTTAGCATCCTCTCCTTAAAAATCTCAGCTGTGACCAAATATGTGCAGACAGCAAAAGCCTCAGTCTCCACTGAACGCTGCAGCTCCTGAGGACAGCTGAAGGTTCACAGGGAAGAGAGCTAAAGGACTGCTAGAAATCCCATTCTTTGTATCTGCCACAAAGCGAGACCCTAATCAGAACATACCTTCGAATAACTTCTCTAAGCTCTCGAGCTCAGGATCACACGAGACAGCCTGTTAGACTGAACTGGTTAATTTGTCAGAGCCTGGCTTTGGGGGTGCTCAAATACTGTCACTGCAGGCCTTCTCTGGTTTTCATTTACAGACTTTTCCCTCTATCAAATCTGTTACATTTTATTGCCTCTTTTTCAAGATTTTAGCAATTTGGATATTCTGAGGTGTATTTTTAGCATATTATTTGACTTCACAAAATAGATACATGTGTATAGCTATGTTTAATAGGAGTGAAATGCTATTTTTTTTTTTTAATTTTGTTACAATAGTACAGCCTGCAAAAGTCTGGCTTTCTAAGAAGTGTATTGTAGCTAAAATGGTTTTAATACATAGTGAAGTAGAGGTAAAACTACATATGGGTCATTAAAATTAAAAAAAAAAAGTCTTCTTTCTCAGAAGTAAAGCAATATATACAATTTCATCTTGTTTCCAATGTCGATTTTTTTAAAGGAAATTTCCTTGCCTGCTGCAAAGCATGAAATTTCTGTCATCTATTTCTTTTATGTTACCTTTTGGTTATTCACAATGGCCCTACCTCTGTTGCTTTTGCTGCTATTGCTCCAGGATGCACAAGTTTTTTGTGCTGAATTTATGGGTTTGTGAAGAGCATCAGCTCCAGTAATCACAGACAGCCTCAGGCTGGTGGGACCAAGGTCCTGGAAGCAGCATTGCTGATGCTCCCAGCAGGGAAATGTTTCAGAGCAGAAGCCTCTGGGCAAAACTGAGAGCAGAGATGTCCAACCAGGTGGTCGTGATGGCTCCTTCTATTTGTACCTTCAACAAAGCTCAGTAAGTCAGGACAAATTACAAATATTGCTCTGAGGGAAAAATGCAGGGATTTTTGCAGTGCCAATTCTGTTTCTAATCACCTTAGGTACCTCCTTTGCTTGGTTGCGTTTGAAAAGAAAGGTGCTTAAATGCACTGCACAACTTCTCATACTTGAGGTCCTTTAATCACAAAATCCAGTGTGTGAAAGCACATTCTGCCAGAGGAAGCAAACTACTTATATTCAGGTGCAGGGAAGAACAGGGGCAAAAAGAATTCTTGTGTTTTTTTGAGAACAGCTGACCCTGAGTTCATCCCACTCTGTGGTTATGCCCCGAGCTGCCCACACTCCCTTCATGGCCAACACAGAGTCAGACACTTCCAAAAGGGCACTGCCCCACAGAAAATGTCTAAGTCACACCTGGAGGCATCCTTCTCTGCACCGAGCACAGAGGATGCTCTGGTGCGTCAGGTGTGATAAATCAGAGCTAAAGCATGTGAAGAGTGACCCAGGTCACCCGGGCAGTGCAGTGATGCTGCACATCACACCCAGGGCAGAGCTCTGGGGAGGGCATCAGCTTCTCTGAGCATTGTGCTTTGAATTCCAGTCCTCCGTGAGCTCTTATAGACTGGTCTATAAAATGGAAAGGGTTCTGTCTCCCACACCATAGCAAATGAACTCCCAGAAAGCAATTACCTTTGGAAAATTGATAGATTCCTGTAGGTTTTCTCAGGGTGGGAGCTACTAAAGACGACATCTGAGCACTGAAAACAAGAAGAGAGAGCACCTGTGAAACCCCATTAGCAGCTCCCTTTACAAGCTCCTGTTTTGCTGGTCTGAACCCCTGGCAGGGAGATTTTCTAATGATATGAATCACAATGGCATGACAAACAAATTAAATCAGCAAAGTCCCGTTTCATTTACAAGGCTCAGTTTTCATTATTTCCCATTGCAAAGGAAGTGCAAGGCTAAAACATCTGGTCCTGTCGATGGGCTCTCAGCCAAAGCTTCAACGTCTGCCACTGAGCTGAAAAAACAGCAGCCTAATCTCAGTATTGTCTTTAGCTTTCTCAAAAACTTCTCCTCCCCAACGAGAAAGCAGAAAGAAATCTTCCCTTGGTGTTTTATTTCAGGCACAGCATGTTGAGCTGCAACCACACACCAACAGCAGATACTTTCCTTCTACAGTCCTCTCACTCCCTAAAGGCAATAAAGGTTCAGACCAGGGGGTTCATCAGGAATAAGCAATTAATTTTTCTCAAAAGATATTTTTCACCAAGGTCAGTTTTGCAGGAAATGGTACCTTGTTTCTGAACCACTGGGAACTGCTTCCAGGGAATGTGGGAGAGCAGCAAGAAGTACTGAGGTCCCAGCAGAAATGAAGGAATTTTATGTCTGAGATTCTGAAAAGATTGAGGGGAAAATATATTTCAGACCAGATTCTGACACCTGTGTTTTTACAAAGTGCCTGAACACAGATAGCCTTACAAACACATTAAATTTTACACTTCTGCAATGTCTCCATTGTCACTAGAGTGAATCATAATTGATTTTAGTACATCAAAGGCCAAAGTCTGTTATAAAGTAAAGAGCTGAACATGTCGGACAGTTTGCTGAACAAGATGTTCTTAGGCCATTTTGTTAGCAAAAGTATATTTAAAAAAAAGCTCTAAATTCTCAAGTGTTCAATCTAAGCAACTACTGTCTGTTCAGTAACAGTGGTGGGGAAACTCTTGCAATAAGCAGATTACCTGTGTGCAATAAGACAATAAAAAAACATAATTCTATAAATACATCACCAAGAAACAAAGAGCTAAGAAGAATCTCCATCCTTTATTGGACATGAAGGGGGAATCATAGTGACACAGGATGAGGAAATTGCTGAGGTATTTAATACCTTCTTTGCCTCAGTCTTTAATAGTAAGACCAGTTGTTCTCTGGATACCCTGAGCTGTAAAGCAGGGATGGGGAGCAGAATGAAGCTCCATAATCCAAGAGGAAATGGTCAGAGATCTGCTTCATCACTTAGACGAGGGCTGAGGGAGTCCATGGAAGGGCTCACTGGGCTACTTTTTGTCATTTCCCAGCAGTCTGGGCTCACTGGGGAGGTCCCAGGTGACTGGAGGCTTGCAGATGTCACACCAGAAGGGCCACAGAGGGGATCTGGGAAACTACAGGCCTGTCAGTCTGACCTGGATGCCAGGAAAGGTCCTGGAGCAGATCATTTGGAGTGTGGGTCACACAGCTTGTAAAGGGACAGCCAGGGCATCAGGCCCAGCCAGCACAGGTTAGTGACAGGTAAATCCTGCTGGAATAACCTGATACCCCCGATGTATTTCTTCCTACTTTGAAATAACTGTGTTTCTAGATGATAAAACGTCTAAAATAAGGCTTGCACATTGAGAAAGATGGATACGACTATTGTACTGCAAAGAAGAGAAGAAAAAGTGAACTGATGTGATTGGTCCCCAGCTCTGCCTGTGGCTTTGCCAGCAGGGTCTGTCGTAACTGCCCAGGACCTCTAGGAAAAATCACATTGGTGTTTTCTTGGATATTTGGGTGTTAAATCTCTGTGATTGATCTTGCAGAGAGGACAAGGTGGTGGAAAGCAACCTGAAGCAATCAGAAACCATTCATAAAAACCAGCCAGCTCCCCAAGAATTACCATTATACCCAGGAAATTGTTGTTTAAACTCCAGTAGCAATCACTTTTCCATGTCACCCAAACGCTGCAGCACCAAAGGGAATTTGCTTTGTGTCTAAAAAGACAACTGACACCACAGTTTCCTTTAAACAGCCATTACTTCTCCAGATGCTGGCAAGTATTCCTTAAATCAAACATGCCTCAGCAGATGTGGGATCTCACCCTTTCAGTACTCACAGGCAAAACACTTTTGGGTGAGTTTTCAGCAGACACTTTACATTTCATCTCCCTTTTCCCGCTCAGCCGGCAAATGAAGCTGAACAGCTCCACAGACTGAAATTAGCTCATCCTAAAGTGAGCAAATTCCAGACAACTCATTCCAATTTTACCTTCCTTCCTTCCGCACCATTCCTTCCTTCCTTCCTTCCCTCCTTCCTATTTTTCATTGCTCAGAGAATATGGAATACGCAGAATAGGCAAAAAATGAATTAGTAGCCTCTTTGTCTTTGGATGACAATGGTTAGTAAGTCAAGCTTAGTATGTAGCAAAGCAGTTGCAGATGGCCAGGTCTGTTCTAAATAAGCTGCTTTTATGAGACCAGGATGTCTAAAAGAAACACACTTCATAAAAGGAGAAAATGTGCAAGACAGAAAAAATCCAGTAAAAGAAAATCTCTGTTAGAAAACTACTACTGTTCAGACTCTGTATAAACATGATTATCAAAGACATACTTGGGTTTTGTGGGATTTTTTTCCTTTTTTTTTTCCAAGTCTAGAAAGGAAATATTTTTGTCAGATATTTGTATACCTTTCCATTCTCCCAAAAAGAGAAAAACCTCAAAGGTTCCCTTCACTGAATGTGAAAGCTTACCTGATAAGAGAAATCCTTAACAGTGAGATCTGCACTTACTATTTATGTATTAGCTACTAAAATTGCATCAATTTTCTAGAGAGAAAGATCTCAAGGGTGTGCTCATTGGCTTCCTGCTTACGAAGAGGAACTCATCTCCTTTAATCCACGCAGACCTCCAACCTAGATTGTACCAGGCCTTGGAACATGGAGATTCAATCTGGTTTTTCCTTGCTTTTTCTGTTGTAGACATTCCAGGCCATTCTGAAACCATTCTTTAAGAAACAAATAAGCAAACATGTAAAGGTTTAAAGGTTTGCCATCACCAGGAGGTAGCATAACCAATGAACCATTCTCCATCAATCAAATGTTGCCAATATTCAAGAATCAAGCAAAACCCACTAATTTGTTCCAAATCTTACTTAAAATAACACATTCCGTGAGCAGCACAACTACAGGTATCTGCTTTCCCATTACTTTGTGTCTTGGGGTTGGATTTTCAATAGTCATATGGGATTCACAGTCTTGCTGACACTTCTTGGTGAGTTTTTTTTCAAAATGTGCAAACCCTGCTGTCTTCGTTTGAGAGAC